>JAJJWW010005404.1:0-11492 GCA_023531295.1 Papaver armeniacum | reverse complement strand
GAAAATGTAGTCATTTGTTCAAAAAATTTTAAAACATGGTTCAAATGACGAAAGTAAAAATTATTATGGATTTAAATGGACAAAAAAAATAAGAGGATGAAATCGATTCATATTGGCTTAAACTTAAAAAATAATGGGAGATGAAATCGATACATCCCGATGTAAATCGAAAAATAAGAAAAGGATTCGAAATGTAGTATTTAAACCTGCTATCCTCGTTTATTTTTATATTTTTGTCCATTTAAACAGTATCAGAATCTAAATGTCTTTTTCACCCAGGAATTATTGATTTTGGTCTTTTTAACCAATTTTGTGTTAAGCTTATAATCGTCTCATGAGCTCATCCCATTCTTATTCTGGGCGCAACATGTTTTAGTCGATACACTCTTTGACTTGATTGATTACGAGAGAAAGATGAGTAATACATAATTTACGTTAATCATAAACTCATCGTGTTTTTCATTTTCCCAGTTTATCTTCCATGCCACAGGAGTAAAGGAAAAGCTAGCTCAGATAAGTTTTCCTTGCCACAAACCAACTTAACTTTTTTTTTTTTTTTTTTTTTTTTAAGCAAACAATTATTGTATTGCAAAAGATCAGTTCACTACATGAGACATGTCTTCTAACAGCTGAGCTCTGATTTCCACAGGCGAAAAATTAGCCCAGGCAACTGAGATGGTAGACTTTCTAGCTAGCTCTAATTGCCACAAACCAACTTAACTTGTATGGCAGAAATTAACGGCAATAGATATATAATCAAGAAAAACATGGTTCAAAGTATGATTGATATAAATTTAATCTTTCCGACTGAATCCATGCTTTTGCTCTCGATACAGTATTGATTTATATGCTTTCGATCAGTACGGGCTAACACTATCATACTCGTGTCCTTAATCCTTGTCAGTTTTATAAGGTTGGTACTTGTTTGTTGCTAAGAGTGTAATATGCCCTAAAGTGATCATAACACTGTCTATGATTGGCGGTTTTTAAACGGTAACCGGTATCATCATATTCTGGCCATGTTTATGTTTTACACTTTTACTCCCTCCGTCCTAAATTAATTGAGCCAATTGGTTTTAAATTTTGTCCCACAAATAGGTGAGCTATTTCACTAATCAAGGGGATATTTCTATAACTACCATTTTAATTGATTATCGTTACTATAAGAAATATGTATAATTTGATGGTCATGTTTATATTCGTTACGTATGTGTTTTAAAATGATTTTCAACGATTTAAAATTTACGAAAAATCATGATATAGTTTAAGAGATAAACCATTTCTAAGTTTTACAGGTTATTATCCATAAGGGCATACTTGTAAAAAATACTTAAACATACTCCTCTTTTCTCCTTGTCTTGATATTTGTGCAAACTACAAATGGCTCAACTAATTTGGGACTAAGTGAGTATTTTATAAGTGCTTTCTCACCACTTTTTTTGAATAAATTTTATCATTTCCAAAAAAAAAACACTGTTTTTTTTTTAAAAAATTTTTGATAAATGTGGTCAGATATTGTAAGAGCTTATGTGTCGCTAGACAATTGCTCAGAGATTCTTTTAATTGAATTCTTCTCTTCTTACAATGACCATTCACCTGCTCTTGTTTTTATAAAGAATACACCCGACATTATGTCGTATGACTAACGTGCACTTCACTAACTAACGTGCACTCACCGACTAACGCACACTCAGAGTAACAAATAATATACAAAATATCTTTCAACATAAGGACTACAGTATTTCAGAAGTAGCACGCAATCGTGTGATTCTCTAACACCCCCCGCAAGTCCACAGGTCTTTGGAGAGATACCGAGCTTGATCGAAACAAAGCAAACTTTTTTAGTAGATAAGCTTTTGGTCAAAATGTCTCTAACCGATCATGAGTACTTATATACCCGATGGACAATTTGCTTACTAGCAACCACTTCTCTCGACAAAGTGAAATGCACTGGAGATATGTTTCATCCGTTGATGAAAGATTGGGTTTGTTTGTGAGATATGTTGCTCCTAAATTGTCACACCAGAACTGAACTCTCAGAGAAGAGAAATGCAATTCAAATCATCAAGGATTGAATCCATAGCAGCTGGACGTAGCATCAAAGAATCTATTTATATTCAAATTTTCCGTACTAGACTTGGAGAGATAGTTTTCTGCCATGCATCACACCAAGATATTAGATTAGGACCCATATAAATTGCCATTCCACTTGTTGATCGCCCTGTCAATAGGATCACCCGGCCCAATCACTGCAGAATGCTCAAGTCACCAAACTAGAAGATTTCTTAAATCAAGGCCATAAGATGTAGTACCTTTTAAATAACGCTAAGATCTGCTTAACTCCACCAATGAGCCTCGGTAGGAGAAGACATAAAGCGACGGAAGCTTTATTCACAAGATATGCTATGTCGTAGTCGTGTAATCAGAGCATACCGTAATCTCCACCGCATTTCGAGACTACAAAGATCCTAAAGGTGGAGACTTAGAATCAAAAACAACAAGAGATATAGGAGTTGCACATCACCACAATTATCCATTTTTGCCTTACGCGGATTACTCACATATTGTTCCCGAGAAAGATGAACACCAATGGCATTATGTGTCACCCAATACCAAGAAAGAAATGCAGATCTAAGTCCTTAATAAAGATTCGGAGCTCAAACTTTTAATGAGAGAAGCAATATCTCAAGGAGAACTACTAGTGACCAATATATCATCTACAGATCAAGACATACAAAAGTCAGAGGGCAAGAATCTTTTGAAAAACAAAGAAGTATCTGCTGGAGCGGTAAAACCCGACACGGTAAAATTGATCGAGCTCCTCACAACCATGCCCTAGGGCTTGCTTTAAGCCATACAATGACCTCTTTAGCTTGCAAACATGATTGGGAAATTCCTTATCCTAAAACTCGAGGTTGACACATGTATACATCCTCAAAGATATCCATGTAAGAAAGCATTCTTAACATCTAATTGCTTTATAGTCCATCCTTTGTAAAGACAAATGGAGAAAGCATCATTCTAATCAGAAGTTGGCTTAACAACAGGACTAAAGGTCTCTTGAAAATCAATTCCTTCAACCTCGAGTATAACCTTTGGCAACCAATCTTGCTTTTAATCTTTCAATGGAACCATCTCGATTTTCTTTTAACCTAAAACCCATTTACAAACCTATAATATTCAAAGAAGGATCATAAGGAACAAGAATCCATGTGCCATTTTGAAGCAAAGAAGTAATTTCATCACACATAAAAGTCTCCAGCTGGAATTTTGTTAGCCACAAGAAAGGAAGTAGGCACTCGAATATCTTTCATTAACAGATTGAACATCACCTGCCCAAACTTTAGGCTTTAGTGATTCCACTTTTACCTCCGGGTCTTCATCGAATGAGCATTTTAACCGGTGGAACCAAAGAAGATGGTGAAGCTATCACTGTGAGTACTTTGATCATTATGTATGAGCGGTTGAAGGCAATGAAATTTCGTATGAAGGATCGGTGGTCATTAGAAATTATCGGAGAAACAGGACATTGTAGATAAAGTTGCATCTTGAGTGGAACTAGACATATCGTGAAGAAGCACTAAAGAAAGAAGAATATGGAAATTCATGTTCAAAGAAAAAACAACATGTCTAGATATAATGATCTTATTTGTTAATGGATTAAAAACACCTATAACCCTTGTGCATAGCATCGATAAACCCAAAAAGATGCACTTGACTCACCTCGCTCCAATTTGTGTAGAGAAAGATCTTAAACAAGGATAGTGAAGGCACAAATGAAATATTTTGAGAAAATTATAATCATTGCAGATGATACAAAGTCTCGAAGGGAGATTGGTTTATGCGGTGTTGATGTAAAAAATTGTTTATCAAAAAATTTGCTATCTCAAAAGCATAAGACCAATAAGAAAGTGGAAGAGAAGCATGTGAAAGAAGAAGAGACCAGGTCTCAGCAATATGTCTATGTTTCCTTTCTCGCTTTCCCATTTTGTTGATGAGCATGTGGGCATGAAACTCTGCATGACCAATACCACAAGAATCTGATAAATAGACACATTTCGTATTCTCCTCCCCCGATCCATTGCACCATTTTAATAGAAGCATTAAATTGTTTCTCAACATAGGTTTTGAATTTGATAAAGGTAGGTAGCACTTTTTGTAAGAAAGTGGATAAAGCCAAGTAAACCTACTAAATGAGTCAATGAAAGAAACATAGTACTTAAATCCATTCACCAGCAAATTGGGAGACCCGGCATCTGTAATGAATAAGATCTAAAGGACCATAATATTATTTTGAGACACGGATGAAAAGGTAGAGCATGACTTTTGCTATTTGACAATCACTACAAAAAGAGGTATGCGATGATCATCTATAATTTTTAACCGAGGCTAATACATGCTTAAGAGTCTTGAATGCCGGGATGTCCTAATTTTCGCGCCAATCATCCTAACTTGAGGCAGTGGAGTAAGCTTGCTTGAGAGGTGCAATGGGAAATCAAGATCATAAAGCCCATTCTTAACAGTCAGGTAAGAAGCTCTTTGGAGTGACCAAATCCTTTTTGACACAAAATGATCGAGGATAAAGCAAAAAAGTTTATTATCCTTCACAAATCAAGCACTGAAGGCCGTATTCTTAGGATACTGAACATGAAGCACATTTGAAAGAGCTAAATGTAGTATCATTAGAATGAAAACAGAGGAGCCAATATGAGTTATAAGCAAACCCGATCCATTACCAACTTTAACTTGGTCTCGAGCCTGGATGATTCTGAATGAAGGTTTAAATGGACAAATCAAGTGATATGGTGAGTAGCACCAGAGTCTGGTACCAGGATGTAGAGGATGATGTAGGATCTTCATTATAGACGTGAAACGCCTCGTTCTGTGAATCCAACAATCATCATACCGAATACACTTAATAGCCATCATCATAAGAAGCATTGTGTTTGAGCGTGAAAATCAACGCGAGAGTATCTGTATCTACATTCATTAGACTTATGACCAAAGCTTACATAAAGTCGACACTCCACATAATAATCATATCTCACTAGTGGAAAGAAATTTGAGGAACCTGCACAAATCTTCCATTAGATCGACTTCCATTGTTAAATCTACCACCAAAATGTGAACGACCTCCAAAATTTGATCTACCATTGGAATTAAAAACTCCTCTGGTAGAATTATAACTTCCTCTCTGGCAAAATTGGATCGATATTTCGGGAACCACCATTGTAGAAATTAGTGACCAATTTGAATTAGAGCAAATTTGGTGAAAATTACCCAACTATCGCTTCATGGAAGAAGTATCAAATGATGTCAAGAACTTGAACCATAATGGAAGTTGAGGTGGATGAACAACATTGGTATAGCTGGTGAGATCTGCGGTGGTGATTCAAAGAATAACACGAGATTCTTCGTAAAGAGAAGACCTAGAAGATCCGAGGAAGTAATCTGATTCAAATTCTTCAGCCTGTTGAGTGTTAACAGATGTTTTGAAAGAATTGAATTCTTGAGGTAAGCCTTGCAGGATATGAAACACAAGATCCTCATCGGGAGAAGTGGACGATCAATTTGAGATAATTGATAAGCAATCGATCTAGCTTTGTTGAAGTATGTATGCATTGAATCTCGAGCCTTTCTTGAGTTTGATCAAATCTCGCTTTCAATCGCATAAGACGAGATCTAGTTGTAGCGTTGTAAATGTTCTCCACCGAGTCTAGATTTCATGAGAATAACAAGATACCAACAACTTCCGAGAATGGATTTCTTCAAAGATGTAAAAGAGCCATGATAAGATAGCTTGATCTTCGATTAGTCCAATACAGACATCAGATTTGAGTATAATCATGGTGCCACCAAAAGGTTGATGCTTCGGATTCGAACTAATATTTTCATGACAATGCAAAGATCCATCAACAAATTTGAACAAATCATAACTGATGGTCAGAGGTACGATCCGTGATTTCAGAGAATGTAATTGGTAATGGAGGTTTGGATGGAGGTTTGAAAGGTTAGTGGGATATGAGTTGCATTTGATTTTGAAGTAGCCATTAATGAAGAATGAAGGTATTCGATACCATGTAAGAGCTTACGTGTCGCTAGACAATTGCTCAGAGATTCTTTTTTAATTGAATTCTTCTCTTCTTACAATGACCATTCAATGCTCTTGTTTTTATAGCGAATACACACCCCACATTACAGTCTGTATGACTAACGTGCACTTCACTAACTAACGTGCACTCACTGACTAACGTACACTCAGTAGTAACAACCAATATTACAAAATATCTTTCAACATAAGGACTACTGTACTTCTGTAGTACTGCAATCAGGTGATTCTCTAACATATATATTTGCTTGAGTGACTTTACGATCAACATCTAAGATAAGAGCACTTAAACGTTGTCAACTTATACTCCAAATAGTTGACATGTATTCTTGGAAAAATAACGAAAGATATAAACAAGATCAGTTAAACAAAAACACTGATAGCATGATGTTGTTATTCATGATTCCAATACAAGTACATGCAAAAAGTAATCCACGCAAAACGTTACTTACTAAAAACAAGACCGATAACGATACAAAGACAGAGACAGGATTCAATATAATGTTTACTAAGGTACTGGTAACCATTGAAGTTCAACCCCATAGTTCCAGGAGCTTGGAGGGTCATTAGGGTTCATATTAACAACACAAGTATAAGCAGTACAGCCTCCAACCCTAACCCTAATCTTATGTTGATTCATGGAAGCATCCTTCAAGTACGTACAACAAAGTTCGTTCCTACAAGCATTTCCTTCCTCAAACTTCCTGCACAAACTGGTTGATGAACAATTTAATGGTGATAGAAGGATATTTTCAGCACAGTTCAACAGCATAACCGTGTTTCGTGGCGATATATTGAATGGGAGATCTTCATCCAGTCTTAAACCTCCTACCATGAGATCAGAAGATTGGCAAGTACCACTCTTAATGATTGGAGGACTAATAACAAAAGTGTATTTACTAGGGTTTATACTAAGAATCTTATAGATTGATTTTTCGGCTGATACGAACTCGAGAACATTACTGTTACAGTAGATCTTGTATCTTGGATCACCACAATTTTGGTTCGTGCTTAGGATATGGAATTCCATGCTTCCACACTTATCACATGTTTTAAGAGCACCTATTGAATCACAATGAAATGTGCATCAGCCATTAAAACTATTCTTGCCACCATTGTGTTATAGTTAAGCCCACTGGCAAGATACGAGACAATAAAAGAAAAAAGAGAGAGATGGATGGAGAAAGTAAGAAGTACTGTACGAGATAACAGAGCTAGAGTGCTATTTATAGATTTAAAATCTTATACATGACTAACCATAAAGTTTGGGAGTAATGATTGTAAAATATAAGTCTGGGTGAAAGACAGTGAAATATTAGTTTATATAGTTCTTGTTTTAAACTTTATTTTTTTTTCATATCCTTTTTCTCTCCTATTTATTTTCTTCTTTAAATTAAAATTAATCGCTAAAATATCTTAACTTCCAAAATATAAGCTTTGATTTAATAAAATTTATATTTTTGGAAAGTGCTCTTGCAATCTCTAAAAACAAGATCCATTGTTGATATGAAATTCGAAAAAATTATTTTAACCCAAGTCGTGGATACATTGTAGGCACCAAAGTGCAAATCAATAAAATTTATTTCCTAAAAATATGCATTATGCACCCAGGTGCAACTAAGCTAAAATTTATTTCATATAAGAATATGCATTACGCATCAAAATACATTATGCACCCAGGTGCAATCTGGCCAAAAACTATTTACTATAAAAATATGCATTATGCACCAGGTGCAACTTGACCAAAATTATTTCGATAAAAATTACGCATTATGCACCCAGGTGCAACTTGACCAAAATTATTTCGATAAAAATATGCATTATGCGTCCAGGTGCAACTTGGTCAAACCCTACTTTCTTCAAAAATATGCTTTATGCACTCCGGTGCATCGTGTGTATTTCGTGAATAAATTTAGGTTTTATCCTAGTAATCACCTGAATGTATTATACATAACAAAAATCACAAGTTCTTGGTGTCGAGAGATAAATCCACCACCATTATCATCACATTAGCTATCAAAAATATCAACCAAAAACAAAAATATTACAGAAAAAATAAGAACAACAAAGAATTCAAAAAAATGTACATTATAAACACAAAAATCTAGGCCGAACCTATTTTTCTCAAGATACACATATGCACTGGTGCATCTATTGATTTTTATCCCTAATGTAAAACAAGCCACTTCGCCACACCTTCTCAACCCTTGTCACTCCAACCCTTGAAAAAGAAGAATCCCAACCTGGTAATGTCTTAATAGCAACTTCCATATTCACGTATTTGGTAAAGAACAGAAATGTGAATCTTCCATGTTTGCCACATACACACACAGTCACATCTACCACCACTGCCTTCAAATGGAAGAACCAATTCACACATATAACCATTGCCACCACCAATCACCCATCTCGACATCTACGAAATTGACACCATGGAAACAACCAAAAAGCACCATTCTCGCTTCATGGCTTGCATGGCTGCATCATTCATCACCGATTTAACCCATGACAAATTCCCTAAAAGCATACGCTAACTACCACCGGTTTCTCAATTCTCTGCACCACTCCATTCCTCGCAAACGGCTATACCCATTTTACCTGTGACAGAAGAACACCACCTAAGCCACTGCTTATGCCCCCAATTACCATCTCAATCAACAAACATGTGCTATCTCACCCATGATCCTTAACAAGATACCTTCTCAAACATAACTTGCCCATTTAATCTTTAGCACATGACCATTCACAACAACTCCGCAACCATAAACATCATATGCTTCAAGTCCCCGGCATACATCCGCGACCAAAACTTACCTGCCAAGAAAACCCATTCGATTAATCCATCATTTTCCTTTATTCTCTTCAAAAATTCAAATTAGAATCACCCCATTGATGTTGCTGTACAGTTCCTCCTCAATCAAAATGCTCCATAACAACCAGCCGTAACCTAAAAATCCAATTCAATCACAAGCAAAGACGCCCCAAATTCCATCTTCCTTTCCCAGCCAGCACCACTGTCGAACCCTTCCCAAACTCTTTTGTCAAACTCCATAAGAACAACTAGCTTCCATGAGAAATGAAATTCCTTACTAATAGACCAGCATAAACAACAAGCGATGGAAGCTTGAAGAAGATGAATCTCAAATCCCCTTTTCTCATAATTAAAAAGGAGGAGGGACATATATGTAACCTGGGATCAAATGTTATCAGTTTTTCTGGGCAGGATGCCCTTCAAGGATATTAAAACCATGAAACTTGGATTTGGTCTTTTTGAGCGACAGCCATTTTTTACAAGTCTTTTACACCCAGGAATTCAAATCCAAGGGCTAATACAAGCTTGTTGCTTATGTTCATGGGGATCGTGACACGAATTATCAGTGCATCCTCCATTTAGTGGAACTCTGACTACCTGACGCTTGTTAAAAAATTAATGCCAACTTTATAATTTATATTATTCCATCTGCAGCGGGAATGTTTTTTTTTTATATATAAAAAGAGGTTCCCTCGTATAATAGATAAATAGGGTTCATTTCCGCCTTGAAAGAGTTACGGATTTCAGTTACATATTCATTCTAGCTTTGAATGTTCAAATAGATCAGTAAAGCATTTAGAGAAGAGTCTTTCCAAGTGTGTTATATGGCATACTTGTTACAAAAAACAGATAAGTTTGCACCACAGATTACATTAAATCTCCCAACTAAAATGAAATCCACTGCTAAAAAGTTCATCTCAAACTTAGTCTTGTTTCCAAAGTCCGCGCTTATCTTGTATATCTTTGTTCCCTTGCTGTTGCATACTTCCCAATCAGTAGCAGTAGAGTAGGTTCAGAATTGCTTCTAAACGAGATAGTGTGCCCACTCCATTCCGTCGCCCAAAGAAAAGCCTCTTCAGCCCCTCTAATCTCAAGTTGTTCCCAAGTAGTGCAGTTAACATTAAGTCCTATGGCTTCTCTAATTGTACCTATGTAGTCACAAAGAGTTAGCCCAATTCCTGCCTTTGCTGCAGAATCCCTCATTGATAGAACAATGTTCATTTTTAGTGTCATCTTAGTAGTTCCTTCCATTGTTTGTTGAGTTGTTACTTTCAGATTATCATCATCCAGACGAGTATAGTAAAGAGAGTGCATTATGTTGTAACCCAAATTGTTTACAGTCATATAATTGTTTATATACTTGGCTATGTTATCAGCCGTTTTTACACTGTTTTGAGTCTCTTTTCTGAAGGTAATATTGCACCTAGCTTTCCAAATGAACCAAATGATTACACTACATAGAACTTGCCATTTGACCCCATATCTGTCTTTATCCTGCTGCGCCAAACAATCATCAAGCCACTCATGGAAGGTTGTTGTATCGTTTGTGACAAAATGTTTATCTGAATTAAAATGCATCCACACTTGAGTTGCATAGTTACACTCTAGAAATAAATGAGTTAGAGATTCATTGCCTTCATTACATAGTTTACAGGTTGTATTAATATGAGACCCGTTAGTGAAGTTACGTTCCTTCAGTTTTGTTACAACAAGATCAGTCAAGTTAGGGACCCGTTAGTGAAGTTATGTTCCAAAAAAGTAATAATCCCCTTGATTAAATATTTGAGAAATTGGGTCAATTGCCCAAATATTTTTAAAACATGGTTTTAATGGACGAGAAAAAAATTAGTACGGGTGCAATGGACACCAAAAAATAGTAAAAATGAATCGGATTCATCTTGGCTTAAACTTAAAAAATAGCGAAGGTGAAACTGGATGCATCCTGATATAAATTAAAAATAAGAAAAAATATTTGAAATGAGTAGGATAAAACTGTTTACATCCTGGTTATTTTTACATTTTCGTCTACTAAACAATTTCAAATTTTACATGTCTTTTTCATCCAGGAATTATCGTTATTGGGTTAATTGACCAATTTTGTGTAAATATTTCAACTTTCGTAGGAGTTAGCGGAACAAAACCGCTTGTGCACTCTTTAAGAATTTTTGATCTGGTATCATCAATAACTAACTCCTCGAAAATTTAGACTGCACTTCATCAATCCACTTATTTAGAAAAAAAAATTATCCATCAAACGCCTTTCAAGAATCATTATAACCAACTATATACAAGCCAGTTAGTTCTGATGTTGCTAGACTACGTATGCTCGAGCAAGGGCCAACAAATTTCTTTTTTCCGAACTTTGCAAAAACAATTTACATTCAAGTGAATGGCGTTGGATTTTTTTTTTTTTTTTTTGACCAACTCCATATAATCAAAACTTATTTGGTCTATAGATAGTCCCAAGCATAATAGAGAGCCGAAGTAAATCAACAAGCAAAATCAGCTATCTTTTTTTTTTTTCTTCATTAATTAGTATTAGATTATCGACTATTTAAAAATATCCTTTAT
>JAJJWW010005403.1:0-210205 GCA_023531295.1 Papaver armeniacum | reverse complement strand
ATTTAATTATATAAGGGGTAACCCAGCTAGGATATTTGGATCCCTATTTTGTCATTTAGCTATATCCCCCAATTAGTTTCCATATCCCCCAATTACGCGTTCCTTTTATCCAAAGCACTCCCCAGATTCCTCAATTTTTAAAAGCTGGGGAGGAGGAGCTTTTAAAAGCTAAAAAAGCATAAGCTGTGGTCCCACCAAAATTTAATGCTTGATTTATCTTTTTTGTCCCTATTTTAATTTGTAAATGACAAAAATTACACTTAAATATATATACAATCAATTTTTATTTCTTATATTTTATTCTTTAAATATTATTATATTTTATTTTCAAACTATTGTATGATACCGTTTCATTTAATTTGTCAAAAATAAAAATAAAAACAAATTTTAAATAATTACTTAATTTTAGTTTATTTTTTGTTTGAAAATTATATATATTTAAAATTGGTTAAGTAAAAATATTTTTTCTTAACAATCATAATAATAGTAATAATTAGTAAAATTTAAAATTTAATCTATTTATATTCAATAGTAAAAAAATTTAATTATTTTTAACCCCAAGAAAATTGAATAAAACTATTTTTAGAGATATGTCCGTTTTTGTCATTTGCCACAACAACAATGGTTGAATCTAGTATTTTACCAAACACACTTTGATTGTTTTTTTAATCAGCTTTAACTTTAATTAATATTTTACCAAACGTCTAATTGTTTTTTTCTCACAAAGACAACACAAAGAACGCATTCTAAACCTTGTTAGAAAAGTGTTTTTACAAAGTTATTTCTCTATTTTTTTCATTTTTATTTAAAATAATAAATACAATAATAATTAAAATTATTATATAAAATAATATAAATTTAATAATATTAAAATGAAAAATGAATACCAAACTAAGCCTAAGACAGTTAGACAGATAGGCTTAGCAAGTTGGTATTATACTTGCAGTTGTAGTGTTGAGTCTTTTTTTTTTTTTTTGACTCGAAAAAGGGCAAACCATTATACCAACTTGGTAGTGTTGAGTCTTTGTCTGCATCACAACGAGATCTTTTATGTGCCTTGGATTTTCAAGGCTGTACAGGACAAAACCACCCTTCATACGGAGGAGCTTGATAATTCCCTATGAAATTTGGTGACCTTTGGAAGTTGATATTCATACGCAGTTTTTGGTTTTTTTTATGAGAGTTTTTTTGCTTTTTTTTTTTTTTTTTGGCTTTTCATGTTGACATTAGCGGACGAAATTGAGAAAAGAAAAATAAAATAAAGGCTTTCTGAGGAGATATTTATTTGGATCAGCCAGCATAATAATTGAACATATGGGAGTCATGAAATGAATCATGCATCCGACTACCCACAGTTTCTATATCTTTTATGTTAGAATGGTTTCCGTTTTCATGTATCTGTATCTTATTGAACACTAGGGCTTAACCTATGCCATAACGACACGTGTATAATTTTTATTTAGTTATGCATTTTATGAATATTAAATATAATATGTATTAATATCAAGTTTATCCTTCTTGTCGTTGCAAAAGTAAAGGAAAACCCGATAGATATTTTTATTCTTCACTTCACAAATCCTTTCTAGCATTTTCCGCCTTGACATCCTCTCATACTATGTCTCTTCTTTTTCGAGTTGTATCCCCAAGCCAGTAATGAAATTATATCGAAATTAATTTTTACATATTTTGTCCAAAAAAAAAAAAACATTATTTGATATGTTTTTTTGTTTACAAAGATATCTTATCGATTTTTTGAAATGGTATTACCTTTCTGCATCTTCCTTATTTTAGTGAAGGATGTTAGGATCTTCATGGACAATAGGAATCTACTACGGGCCTGACAATATAGCACCGATGATGTCCCTACTTGACCACCTTGAGATAAGAGGTGTGCGGTTTTAATCTAAAAGGCCTCAATGCTACATAAGGATATGCCCAAGCTTATTAAGCTCCACATGTACTCCTCTTATTCCATGTGGGACTATCCATAGTTATACTTATGTGGTTTATCGTGCCACATACTCCAACAATCTCCACCTTGGCGAGATTAAACCACTTCGCCAGTCCAATCAGACTTTACCATACGATTACCATATATATATGCTGCCCATCGATCATGATTATTGTCACTATGCGCCCTAGAATCCTACTCCACCTTGAGTTAATGAGAAGGAAAGCACTAACTCCACCTTGAGCATTTCCTTGCCCACATAGAACCCTGCTACTTGAGAGTTAATGTGTGAGACACTAACTCCACCTTGAGCGCCAGTTCAACCTTGAGCATTGCCTTGCCGATCTGGAACCCTATTCCACCTGAGTTAATGGGTGAGGCACTAACTCCACCTTGAGCGCCAGTTCAACTTTGGGCCTTGCCTTCTTCACCTTGAGTCTGATTCCACTTGCGCCCTAAACCGGGTGAAATCCACAACCACTTCTACGTTCGGACAATAGCCCCAACCATCGGCTCTGATACCAATTGTTAAGATCTTCATGGACCATCAGACACTACTCAGGGCCCGACCACATAACCCCGAACCCCACTTGACCACCTTGGGATAAGAGGTGTGGGGTTTTTAACTAAAAAGATCGGTGCTATGTATGGAGATGCCCAAGCTTATTGTATGTTCTTACTATTTCAATGAAATAATTAAAAGCTAATTCATTCACTTAAGATATTATATATTAAAATGTTAATTCATTTCCGATGGCAACCATTTTACTCACATACGATGTAGTTCTAGTTTTTCAAAATTCCCATGTATATTATGTA
This sequence comes from Papaver armeniacum, assembly GCA_023531295.1. Classification (NCBI taxonomy): domain Eukaryota; kingdom Viridiplantae; phylum Streptophyta; class Magnoliopsida; order Ranunculales; family Papaveraceae; genus Papaver; species Papaver armeniacum. The sequence goes on along the minus strand of JAJJWW010005403.1, from coordinate 207,435 downwards.
CGTAATTCAATTCGGTAGAAAGAGTTCACTGAATGAAATATAGGTAATGGCTTGTCCTTTCGTAAAATTGTGGCATTTTCAACATAGTTGGACCCATAATTGGTAAAAATCACTGAATTTATGCATTCTCGGGCGAGAGTAATCTAGGGGTGGGCTACCTCCCTGAAAAATGCTGGATCAGTTTCAGTTGAAAATCCCACATTGTCGGATAACCGCAGTGACTAAGTGGGGACAGTATTGGCGGAGGATCGGGTCCTTACAAATGGTATTAGAGTCGACCACGGGTTACCTGTCGAGGGTGAAAGAGTATGCTTGACGGATTGTGTCGGGAAAGGGTCTCATGAGTGAGAAAAAATGAGAGAGTCTAGGATTGAACATATTCTGTAGCCGAGGACGGCTCCAAATTAAGAAGGAATATAGGTGATGGTTTGTCCTTTCCTAACACCGAGAACTTTTCAGAATAATTGGCTCCATAGTTGGCGAAAAATCTCTATAGTTAAGCATGCTCGGTATTGAGTAATCTTGGGATGGGTGACCTCATAAGAAGCTGTTGCTGGATGACCGCAACGGTGACCATTGAAACCCAATACTGTCAGATTATCGCATTGGCTAAGTGAAGACATTATCGATAGAGGGTCAGGCCATTACATTCTACGACATTATGCTTCCAAATGTGAGGTTATTCGTTGCATAAAAATAATAAAACCATGATTAGTTAGTAAGTCAAATCATTAAGTACTTAACCTAATAAAAATAATCTCTACTAACAATAAACTCTGCTATCCATCATCATTGAATAAAAATAACATTAAACAATTTATCAAGAAATACGTGAGACGATGCGAAATTACTCACTGGGCACCAATACTTTCCACCGTCACTATGGTCCACTTATATAATAGTTAGCCAATTTAACTAAGTTTGTTGTTGCTTTTTTTCATTCAAAAAAAAGTACTTTGAAAACATATTTATAGCAATATTTTTTCATCTTAGTGTTTGGTAAAGATTTCATAAAGTGTACACTTCCAAAATCTATCAGTTTTAAAAGAACGCGCGATTGGGGGATATAAATTACTTCCCCTAACCCATAGTGTCTGTTAAGGAGTGATTTTTGGGTATGAAAATACTAAAATACCCTTTGGTTAATTAAAAAACATTATGAAAAGACTAGTATACCCTTTCCCCTAAAACTTAAAATTTAAAAACCAAATTCATATATCCCCATTCTTTTCAAATCAGTTCCGGCACTAGGGTTAGGTTTTGAAAAAAAAAAAAATTCTTCCATCTTCTTCATCGTTCTTCATCCGTTCTTCGTCGACGATTAATCGTCGATTCAAAAATTTCTTCGTCGATTAACCTACCCGAATCATAACCATGCCTCCAAGAAAGAAATCAGATGCCCAATCGAAGTCAAATCGATAGCTCAACAAAAATTAGAACAAAGGCTTGCTTTGATTGCTCAAGAGCAAGAAGAAGAAGAAGAAGAAGCGAACTCGGACAATCAACCTCTCGTAAACATGGCTTCCGTGAGAAGGTAAGTGATTTTGAACTGTTTTATAAGTGTCTGAATCGATTTATAGCGGTGGGTTTAGGTTAGAATCGTTAGAATCGCGAACCCTAACTCAAACAGTTTAGTTTCAGTGAGTACCGGCATTGATTGTTGTATGAATACAGTGCCGGTAATGGATTACGGCATTCAATTTTGGATGAAGACAGTGCGGGATTTAGTTACGACATTGATTTTAGTATGAATACAATGCCGTTTTCAAACCCAGATTCACCTGAAACTGAATGTTCTGTACCGACATTGAAATTAGGTTGAACACTATTCCAGTAGTTAGTTACGGCGTTGCTTTACATTTATTCGAATATGCCGGTAGTGCTCTTTTGGTATCCAGGAAACCCCTAGAAATTGTTATCAGTACCGGAATTGATTTTAAGTTAGATTGTGTGCCGGTACTTGGTTATGGCATGGAGTTGGATTTTTTCGGGTGTGCCGGTAGTGATCCTTTGGTATCTAGGAACAGTTTAGGGATTACCGGCATTGTCGATAGTTGTTGTTTAATGCCGGAAATGTGTACCGGCATGCTTGTTTTTTTCCAAATTACTATGCCGTTTTTGGTCCCGACATAGTTGGTATTTCTTGAATCCGTGCCGGTATTAAGACTGGATGTGAGTTGTCTTATATTCATTTCGTGTGTCTTTTGATATAGGGCTAAATCCAAGGAAGCTAACAAAGGAAAAACTAAAGATGCTGTCATTAAGAGAAGAAGGAAGGACGGTCTTGATACTCCTCAGTCTCTGCCTCCTCGAGGGAAAGATCAAGGTCGCAAAAAGCGTTTGGGGGTTGATACAAGAGGGATAATTTGGGAGAGTGGTGGTGACCGTAGTCGACTTGTAATCCGTGAACCTACTGGAACAGTTCAGGACGATGAGCATGATGGAGAGGAAAGTGAGGAGGAAGATGATGAGGTTCATCCAAGTCAATTAGCAAGCCAAAGCGAAGTTGGTGGGCCAAGTCAACAACCGACATAAGGCAAGGGCAAAGGCAAAGGCAAAGTAAAAGTTAAAGGTTCGCACCTTCCTCACATTGATGACATGATACCTGACCTTGATCGTGGTAGAATTTGGGGTGAACCTCCGATCCATCGGCTTTTGGTGTGGATACGGAATCCGTCGTTTGTTGTTGACTTGAAAACGGTTCCTTCCTCGGCCTACCCCTTTTGTTTGGAACCGGCGCTTTCGCGAATCTTGCTTCCGAAATCTCACATGCGGTTAGATATCGTTTCTTACTTGCCGCGAGTTCTTCTTCACGCTGAGTCATTTCTTTCAATTCTTTCCTTTGTTTTCTCTTGGCCGTTTTAGTTTGTGGTCTACCGGCAAGATCTCCCTTTGTTGGCTCTTCACTATGTGCCATCCATGGCCGTGTAATTAGCCTTAGTTGGCTCAACAAGACTTGCCGGCTAACCGAGTTGCCACGTGAGTAAGCTTCGAAGAATTCCTTTGCTTCGTTCGTATCCCATGGTGATTGTCCGGGATCTTCCGTAGGCGGGGGGGGGGGGGGATAATTGCTTCCAAAACGGATCAATAACCTCAATAGGTATCACTTCTTCATACTTCACAAGCATATGACGACACAGAATCCCCAATGAAGACATGTCGGGACAAATACACACATCACCCGGTTTTTCGTAGTTTATCTCCTTTTCCATTTTTCTCATCATATGTTTTATTGCCCAATGAGAGACGTTGAATTCTATTCCTTGGATCAACTTACCATATCGAAGAAATGGAGTCATCCTTTCCATTGAGATTTTCTCAAAGGCCTTCTTGATCCTATCGATATCACTCTTAAAGTATTGCTCCATTGCCTCGGTGACCGTAACCATGTTTCCTTGGCCGAACTGGATGAGATCTTTAAGTCTCCCATGAGCAGACTCTGCTACACTAGTTGCTTCATTCTTGTAGTATCTATACCGGTTTGTACATGCACGCACAAATTTTTCCTTGAACTTATCCAACCATTGAGTCCGACAATACCAGACGACAGTCGGATAAACTTCGTTCCAATCAGCAATAAACTTGTCCAATCTCTTTTCGTACATATCCTCGGTAAGATACCAATAAACTTTCTCCCAATCTCTTAGAAATTCCAACCACTTTATATGATTTTCCTCATGTTATTTTTCCACTCGCTCTTTTATCTTGTCTCTCTCATCTTCTTCTTCTTCGGGTGATAGTTTGTTCTCGTCGGATATTGCATTCATTAATGTGTCATCTTGATCAGTTACGATGACCCTTGGAAGTTGATTTTTCCAGAAGAATAATTTAAATTTTCGTAATTCCCAATGATAATTATAGTCCCTCTCGTTTTCCATTAAAACACCAAGCCAATGTGAATGATACCTTGTCCGATGTTTGCCCCACGATGTTGAACAACGACATATTGTATTTGTTTCTCTTGTAGGTGCAATCCATCAAAAGAACACCACAACATGTATGAACCAATTGCGAAAGCAAAGGATGCGAAATGAATATTTGAAGGGGCTTGTTGTCCGGCCCTCTTTTAATGATACGCGTGTAGTTGTGATCCCAAACTATCTTCTCAAATTCTTGCATAACGGTCCTCCCTTCCCATTCCACCCTTCTAATACTTGCTTGTGCGCTATAAATTGTACTTAGAGAAGACACGTTGGTCTTATCCTTTTCCTTGAAACCTCTGAGAATTTGTCTCGGTTTGATAAGTGCTTTGGTCATTCTCTTTACATCCTCCAATTCACGAGGTTTTAACTTCGCAACTAGGGAGTGACCAACAAAATCTTTCGAATCCCGGTGGTTATGACGACCGAACCAAACCGCATAATCCCATTCATTGTTCTTGTCATTTAGATGGAATACAAGCTTAAAGGGGTAGTTATCCTTCCTCGTCCGAGTCTTGTATACCCTATTAGTCTTCTTTGGATATACATAATCCTTTCTCTTGTGGCTATTCTTCTTCTTGTATTCCCCACTTCTCTCGCAAACCATCTCAAAACGGCTCTTTGAACCTTGGGTATTCCTCACCAACACACACATGTTCTTAAGAGCCGTCTCTTTAGCCCAGGCGATTGCTTCCTTTGGATCTTTTATTCCCTACATAAGGACAACAATGAGAGATTAGAAGGTTCATTACAAGCAATCCATTAGTAAAGTTCAAGATACTAGGTGAAAAGTATTCTTTGGTAACATACCAGAGGCATTTTATAGTATTCTGATGTATCCCGACCAAGCGGCTTTGCATTTGTTGGATCAATATATGTCACCACCTAAGGATTGAATGAAAAGAAAATAAATTAGTTCCAAAATAAATTAAACTTCTATGCCGGAAATTAGTTCCGGCATGCTCGACTAATGTTCCGGCATGGTCGGACTGAACCGAAACTGAAGACCAAATTTGATAGGCTTTCCGGCATACAAATTTCATTTGAAATCAATGCCGGAAATATATGTGCCGGCATGCTCGTTATCTAGGGTTCCACGCCGGTATCCGCTTCCGGCGTGGAACATAATTCATATATCATGCCGGTATTTAGATTTGAAAAACACTCCTTTCTGTATGTTTTTTTGGGAATGTCCCGGCATGGTAAAGTTATAATTGAACAATGCCGGTTGAATTTTCGGCATTCTTGTTATCTATGGTTCCACGCCGGTCTAAAGTTCCGGCGTGGTTGTTAATTAATATCCCATGTCGGTATTTAGTTTTTGAAGGCACTGCTTCCTGTATGTTTTTCATGCAGTGTCGGCATGATAACCTTTGAATAAAACCATGCCGGTAGCATATTCCGTAGGATATTCCTTGGTAGTTAAAAAGTAACTTTTGTACCGACATAGTTTTATGGTTGAATACTATGCCGGATTGAAATTCAAAATGGGGGATATTGGGCTGCCGGCATAGCCGTAGTATGAATACCATGCCGGTATGGTGACTTCCGGCATTGTATTCATACCTCCTACTATGCCGGCACCGAGCTTTTTAAGCTGAAAAAATGGTGGGTTCAAAGAACAAAAAATCAAATTTTCAACCTCCTAGCAGCTTTACCTGTGTATTGGGGATGTTTGTATGTTGTGCAAGTTTACTTTCTTGTGTAGGTTCTTCAAAAAACTCTCCATGCTCGTAAAAATCATCATTCAAGGGGGTTGGCTCAACAAAGAGTTGCAATTGTGAGTTGTTGTCATTAGCTGAAGATTCAAGATATGATCTTTGTTGTAGTTGAGCTAAAGATTGAGCAGCAGCAATTCTCTCTTCACAATCATCCTCCATTTTCACCAAAAAAAGTTCCCTCCCAAATATTTTTTCCCTCCTTCTACTCTCACCTCACTCACCCAAATACAAATAAAAATATACACTAATCTTTTAACAAATACTTAAGATTTTTTCTAATTATAATTTATTACTAATCCTGATTAGTGAGGGGTAGATTATGTATTAAGTAAATTACTTAGATAAGGGGTGACCCTGAATTGATATTTGAATCCAGGTTTTGTCATTTTCCTCTATCCCCAATTAGTTTCAATATCCCCCAATCGCGCGTTCTTTTAAAAGTGGGGGAGATTGAGCTTTTAAAAGCTTCAAAAGCAAATACCATAGTTCACCCTAATTTCATATTTTTTAGTTTCCAATTCTATCCCATCTTTTTTTATAATTGACAAAAATTATCTTTGAATCTATATAAGATCACCAATTTTCATTCGTTATATTTTATTCTTTAAAGATAATTATTTTTTATTTTCAAACTACATTTTATGTTATACCGTATCACTGAAATATACCTTTATTTATCAACAATAAATATTAAGAAATTATTGATTTTTAAAAAGTGGTTAAGAAAAATAATACTTTTTTAGTAATAATACTAATTAGTAAATTTAATATTACATGTATGTACTTCTAATAATAGAAAATTTACTTATTTTATGCACAATACAATATAATAAACAATTTTCCGAGATATGTCTGCTTTTGTCATTTAGTTGAACTCACTTCTTTTTTAAAATAGTTTTAGCTTTAGTTTATAATTTGCTTCATAGTTGAACCCTTACATCGGAAAAGCACTTTTGTAAAGCTCGCAACAATACCAAACTAATTTCAAGTATTAGCTAATAAAAATATATTCAATTGCTTTATATATTATCATTTTTAATTTGACATTTAACAAAATATTATCATTCTTTTAGACTATTTAAAAATATGGAACCTTTTAAATTTTGTCTGTTAGCTTTAATCTTAATCACAACCATCACTTGTTTATAATTTTTATCTCTTGTGAGGACAAATCCATTCAATTATCCAAACCGCTTTTTTTCTTGACAAACCCGTGCTCGTACATTGTCTATATGTTCATTGCCCAATTTATATCACCAAAACATGTCTTGCAAATATAAAAAAAAAAAAAAGATACATAACCCATTGGTTGCCCTCCATCAAATCCAAAATGGTCTTGTACAAAAGACAATAGGTAAACTTCACTTAGGTGGCCAAAATACGTTTTCACTTTTGGCATAACAATGTTTTTTGTTCTTAAATTCCATTTTTTTTTCCGATAAGTATGAAAATTGGAATCAATTAGATGCTAACAAAGCAAATATTCCAAACTAATTTCAAGTATTAGCTAATAAAAATATATTCAATTGCTTTATATATTATCATTTTTAATTTGACATTTAACAAAATATTATCATGTCTAATTAATAGACTATTTATTGTTTGAATTCGATTCCATTTTTTTTTCCGATGAAAATTGGAAACCCTTAATGATCATGATAAATTTTATCGGAAAAATGAAATTGCTCACAATGACTCCGCCAATTGATGATTTCATAATTCTTCTTAATCTCCAAAACGTTATCATGCCATCATTGATTGATTTTTTTTGTTAACGAATGTGGAAATCGCTGGAATAAATCGAGATAAGTTGACCGATTACATTTCTCCCGTAGATTTTTATTGTTGTTCCAAAACTTATGTTGAAATTAAGAGAAGTTGGGAGGTTAACCCGAAGGTGAAGTTTCTTATTCTTAGTTTGTTACATGCAAATTAAGAGAGAACTTGAAAACAACAATCCATCCTAAGGGAGCTCTAAAATAAGCACATGACGCTTAAATTTGTTTCCATGGTTTTTTTTTTTTTTTTTTTTTGAGAATTGCTAGGTTGACCGTAATAGGTGTTTAGAAGAAACCACCGAATGAAACATATAATGGGACCAATCAAACCGTTACCATCCCAATAACATATACATTACACTATCAACGTTAAATTTTTATCGAGTTGTTTTTAGGGTAAATTGCACTTGTTTTTTTTTTTTTGTATTATAACCAGCTTATTTTCACATAGAGTAAGAATTCCCACATCCACCTACACTACCACCACCAGTATCGCCCATCACCACTACCTCATCACCATCATCACCGGATCCATGGACCACCAACAAATACTACCCAATTGATATGATTATTAACAAATTTATTATTTATTTAATGAAAGTATTTATTAGGATAATCATAAGACATTTATAAGGAAATATTAATAAAATATCAATGATGAAAGTATATTCATTAAGAAAATTGTGAGACATCTATTAAATTAAGATATTTATGATGTAAGAAGATATTTATAATGAAAAATTCATAAGAAATTTAATGAAAGTATATTAATTAACATAATTATAAGACATTTATAATGAGAGATTAATAAAATATTCATTATAAAAAATTAATGATACAATAATGATGTAAACAACCACAACCATAGATTTAGCTTCCCCAAGAATGAATCCAGAGCGTCCTTTATCTAAGCTAAGTTGTCCATGCTTTGTTTTATATTAGAGATTTCACACTTGTACAATTAGAAATTTAGAATCAAACTGTTGTGGTATAATAGAGACGTACCTATAATATTTCCTTTTCTTTCTTTTGGTTCCACATTAATTTAGTTGTGCAAGGTTCCACCTATTTGCCACCCACGCTTTTCCTATTTGCCACCCTCATTAAAATTTCTAAAATAATTCTACTTTTTCCTATTCACCACCTACAAAAGTCAAGTTAAATTTGACTATAACTATCACCATTCTAATTTATCATCTTCTCCATTTTTTTTTTTTTTTTGATCAATATCTCCATAATCTTAGTTTCCTTAAAAACCCATTAATATAAAGTGATCATATTTCCAATCATTTTTGAAATGTATATATACTTGATCATATTTTGCCGGTAATCATTGTCAAAGTGTATACATATTTTTCCCGTAAAAGTACTCAAGAAAAAAAGTGAAAGGTTGAATAGATAAATTGAATTAACCAATGATTAGTGGAGTTGATTAATCCTTGGAAGAAGAAGACAAAGTTGGCCAGTGGCCACCACCAGTTTCAATCAGGAGATTTGTCATAACGACAAACTAATACAACCAAGCCAATCTAAAACAAATTTGAAATTTGGGCAGATTTGTATATGTAATCTTGTTACGCCCAAAAATGTGATACTCAGAATGATAAAATTCTTTCGAGAATCATTTATCTTAGTGGGAATTATATAAATGAACTTCTTTTTGACGGGCTTCAAAATTACCCTTATGAAGCAATAAAAATATCCATCTCCATTCAAAGCTCGCCAGGGGCCCAATTAGAATTCTGCGAGATTACATAATTACCCTTTGTATATAATTAATGTTCTAAAATCAAAAAACAATTGATCAACAACGGAAAGAAAAACGGGAGAGATAGAGAGAGAGCTGTTCTTCCGTAGCTGAAATCAGGAGAAGAAAAATGCGAAATTTTTTATGTGAAATCCAGAGATTCAATCACCAGAAAATCTTCTTCTTCTTCTTCTTCTTCTTCTTCTTCTTCTTCTTCTTCTTCTTCTTCTACTACTACTGAATTTCTTTTCATTAACATCGTAATCAACAACAGAATCAATCTCAGATCTGAAAGCGTTTCTTCATCAACAACAGAATCAACAAAATTTTCTCGATCTGAAACAAATTGGTAATGGTGATTCGTGATTGAAGATGAGTAGAGATTTATTTTATATTTGCATGTTCGATTTTTAGTATCTCAATCTTCATATTTGATTTCAGTTTTATTTGTATTTTCTGTTGCAGAGATCGAGATTTTGGAAGCTTGATTTTTTGTGTTTGATTCTTCTGGATTGATTGGTTCATTTACATATTATTTGAATTCGAGATCGTTATTCATATCTTAAATAGGTATTATTCAATCTCCAATCTCCGGCTTTTGATTTTTGAATTTCTGCTGTTTTATTTAGATCGGTTCATAATTCAATGTTATGTTTGAGTTTTAGCTTCAATGTACTTTGCATGAACCAGTTCTCGTTTTGAATTATTCTGGAGAATTTTCATAGTGTTGATGAGTTAGTAGGAGAATTATTTTGTATAATACTGATTGTTGAAGAATTATTTTGAGTATACCGAATGTTGATCAGTTTTGGTATAATTAGAAGTTAGAAGTTAGTGTAATCAATTAGAAGTTACAAGTTAGTGTTTATATACTCAGTTTACATATCTAACGTTCGAATTGAATATATCTTTCACGAGGGGGCGCAGCCCCCCGAGTGATGTGCGACGTAATCTGAATTTGTATCTTAGGTTAGGTTTAGGCATTTTCTTATGGTTTGCAGTGAATTTTTTAACATGGAACATGTATTTTCATGTTGCAGGTTCACATTTGCACCGATTGCATACCAATTCGATGCGTAGTAACATATATGATGTTGTTTATGCTGTTTTTTGTTTTAAAGTCCTTGTTGTTGACATAGAATTTGGATAAAATTTGTACAATATTCAGATTATTTGTATCAACATTGGTTGTTGATTCAGGTTTGTTGAATCAACTTTCATTGTTGATGCAAATAACCTGGATAAATTTCTTATTATGGTTGTTGATAGCTGTTTTATTGGATCAACATTGGTTTGTTGATGCAGGTTTGTTGGATCAACTTTCATTGTTGATGCAATAACCTGGACAATTTGCTGATTATGGTTGTTGATAGCTGTTGTTTTATTGGATCAACATTGGTTGTTGACAGATTATGGTGTCAACTGTTTTTATGTTTTATTAGATTTGTTGATCCAATTTGACTGTTTTATTGTTGCACGCTAAAGATGGTTGTTGCAAAGTTCACTTTATCCAATTTGACCGTATCGCATGCTGTTTCGGAGTCAACTACTGTCAGCGAGATGATTAGTGTGGTGAAACAATACTGGCCTTATGTCCCTGAAGACCTCGTACTTTTTGGTTACACTGTATATGGAATTTCACATGTGATCAATCACGATTTGGAGTTGAGGTTTTTCATTCACTACTGCATTTCCAAAGGGATCGATGTGGTGAAGTTTAACATCCAGTTTAAGATTTGTGTTGATTATGTTCCTTCTTCTTCTTCTATAGCTCCTTCTTCGTCATCATCAAGTTGTGTTTCAAACAACAATGTGGCTATTGTAGAAGATTTGACGGATGATTCATCTTTGGTCAAAAGGGTCCCCAAGAAGTCAGATGCTTGGGCCAACATTTTAACCGAAGTAGGGCAGATTTTTGAAAGTAAATTCGATTTTCGTGATACTGTTAAGAAGTATGAATATCATAGTAGTTACAAACTTGATGTACGTAAGAGTGACAAGAAACGTTACACTGTGCGGTGTATGAACAAGGCAAGTCAAAATTGTAGCTGGAGGTTTCATGCATCTATCGTTGCCAATACTAAAGGTGTGTTTCAGTGCAAGACGTTTCACAGAGACCATGCATGTGATTTAGCTTCTTCTGATCCAGCAAAGGTCAGGATGACGAAGTCTTTTCCGAAGGATATCTTAATTGATGAATTTCGAGCATCAAAGAAGAAGAAGACTGTAGCTGATGTTAAAGATCTGCTCCATCTGGAGTATGGTATTGATCTCACATATAGTCAGGCATACCATGGTTTACAGTTCACTAAAGAGTCTCTTTGGGGTGATGACATTAAGTCCTATTCAGATTTTGTTTGGTATAAAGAATCAATTGAACGTTATAATCCTGGAAGCGTCGTGAAGTTTGGGTATGATGGTGAAACGAAGCAGTTCCAGAGGTTTTTTGCTGCTTTCGAAGCTTCCATTACTGGTTTCAATAATTACTGTCGTCCGATGTTATTTATTGATTGCACTTTTCTCACTGGGAAGTTTAAGGGAGGTCTTATGGTTGCTTGCGGGAAAACTGGTAACCAAGGTATGTTTTTTAATCTTTTTTCTCTTTTTTTAATTATTAAGTGTTTCAACTTTAGTTGTTGACTCACACGATATAGTCTTATATGTCCCTGGATTTCAATTCTATGGATCACATAACTTTGTTCATCCCATAATTCTTGTTGTTGATCCATTATTTTCAAATGTTGATCCCATAACTGTTGTTGTTGATCCCATAATTGCAGTTGTTGATCCTTTTTTTTTGTATCAACTTTTGTTGTTTGTTCCATAATTGCAGTTGTTGATCACATAACTTGTGTTCTGTGAAATAAGCTCCTTAATCCTTCACGGAATCTCTAAAACTCGATAATATTTCTCCGACTCTGTTTCATTGAGAACTGATTATCCAGCCCATTTCAATCGATCCCATCAACCATACCAGCCCTGTTTAACTATAACAAGTCCATCCCAACAAGTTCCGTCAATTGAATCTCTCTAAAACTCGAGTAGAAATCGATTCCAAAATCTGTTCGTCTGCTGCAAAAATTTCCCGCCAAAACAAAGAATTTGAATTCTTGAAGATGACCTCCCCTTATCCTCTGACGGGGTGCAAATAGTAGTTGCCTGGAAATGGGATGCCCCTTAGTAATTAGGTTACCCCTTATCCAAAATGGGAGTCCGAATAGTAGGTGTCCTCCGGGTGCAACTTTTCGAGCCGATTTTTCCAAAAATGTTTATTTCTCAAAAATACCTACAAATACACAAAACACCATAATAAGTACAAAAATGGGTACTAACAATATAGAAAATCGAGATGAAAATAGACACATAAATGCATCTATCAAATACCCCCAAACTTATTATTTGCTAGTCCCGAGCAAATCAAATCTACAAAATAAAATCCTAACTCACTTTGTCGCGCGGCATCGTCGATTGCATTTAGCGTATGCAACAAGACTTTAAACCCCTAGGTGGCCCTAGTGGCCGAGTTATAGTCTCGGGAGGGTTTACCAGAGGTGTACCCACAAAACCTTTATACTCCAGACCTTAGCTATCTACGCAGAACCTTGGAAGGCACTAAAGAATCTCCTTGGTTGGCATACTTATTGACTGCAGGAGGAAGTACCCTGATGCGAAATTCCAATTGTTGTACACGAGTTTACACTCAAGCATACTAAAATTCATATAAGTCACAGAGCTCTACTCAGATAGTTTCTGGACATCATAACCGGAGTCAACCAATCACATGGATAGAGTAAGAAATGGATATAGAAAAACGTAGATGGTTTTGATGTTGTCTAAGGTGAACGGTGTTTCTCATATCATCGTCTCAAGGCCACCGCCAAAACGAACCTATCCTAATGGACTCGAGATATTGGTTCGGACTAATATCAACACACCGGCATATACAAGGGAACCAAAGTGGTCGATAATCCTAACTCTAGGTCAACACAACTGGCATATACAAGGGTTCCAGTGGTCGACTTTATTGAATTTATTCCGGTTGGTCTGATGGTCCGGTCTTTTTTTTTTTTTTTTTTTTTTTTTTTTTTTTTTTTTTTTTTTTTGTATCTCAATCACTCTATTTCACCCTAGCAGTGGTAACAACTTGAATCGTGAGCCCCACCTAATCACTTAGAGAAACATATTTTAAAGAAAACAAAATAAAAATAGAAGTGAAAAAGGATTCAACGAGATATGGCGAAACTACCATGTTTTTTCTTTAATTCTAACACCTGAGCTCTGTGCTTTTATGAATAAACTCTTTAGATGTTTCCATCTAATCAGATTGGTTCCTCAACTCCTACAACCAAAATGCTTCCATCCACTTAGATTGGTTAGTGTCATCCTTAATAAGCATAAATTTCTAAGCTCTGGAGTTTATTTATTTATACTGCAACTAAAAAGTTTCTCCCATACCCCCAAACTTAAATCTAACATTGTCCTCAATATTCTAAAGATGAAATTAAAAGCATGAACAAGGAGAAACTGTTACCATTTAAAGCAAAAGAGTTAAGGAAAGATATTACCGTGTCGCATGAATATTGGGTTACCTCCCAAGAAGTGCTAAGTTTAACGTCTTCAGCCAGACATTATGTACCCATAAAATGGCTAATTACCCTTTCAAATCGTATATCAATAGTCGAAACAATCAGGATCATCAAAATCAATTAAAACTGCCACAATTATGAGACAACCGCACCAAATCGAAAAAAATGAACAAACATAGCACATCCTCATCCAAGGTTTCCTGCAAGACAACCTGGGTTTTTCTGTGGTGCCCACTTGGGCTTCATATGAGTGTCTTGATAAACGGATTTACCCAAATAACGAGTCTCAAATAGTGGATTTCCTCCTGGATAGTATCGGGAGGATCGGGTTGTGGAGTCGGAAGAGACTCGAGTAATACCTCGGACACACTAGGCTCGAGTCCCAAGTTAGGGACTTCGAGATAGGGATACTTGACGATTACTACCCCCAAACTTAGAATTTTCGGTGTTTCTAGATAGACTAGTCACAATATTCCTAATTTCTAGACCATTAGGTTCCCGAAAAGGTCAATTGCTTTCTCTAATTTATAATCGGTGGTTCATCCTCTAAATGCATCCGAGGAACACAAACCGTAGGACTTATATGTTTCATATCCTCTATGGGCAACCCTAAAGTTTCCTTATTGTCTTGAAGTACGGTCACCGGCCTACTCTCATGATCACTATCCAAATCGGAAGCTATAGGCAAAATCTCAGATGGGCCTAAAAATGCATAATTAGGGTCCAACTTAGGAGGATCTCTAGGCTCTTCGAAACAAGGGCTTAAGGTAGATTCGGTAGCTAGTAATGGTTCGAACCTAGCTTTCGATTTATCGGTATCTATCATAGGAATAGAATCCAACAGAGCATTTACTTGTTCAATGTTGCTATCATCGTCAAAATCCATGCTAAAATGGGCTAGACAACTCTCTAATGGATCTTCCAATATGATGTTTGGTAATGACTCCTGAACTAAGGTTCCTATCATGTTCACCTCTTCAATGCACGTGTCATCTAGCTCGAGAATGCAGCTTATTGACATTAAAAATATTCAACTCAATAGTCATATTACCAAAAGATAGATTCATAATACCATTTCGACAGTTTATGATCGCATTAGACGTAGCTAAAAATGGGCGACCTAAAATCACAGTGTATCTGGTTCTCTCGGGTCGACACAAGTTGGGTATCTAAGACCACGAAATCCACAGGATAAATAAACTTATCGACCTCAATAAGAACATCCTCTATCACACCACGAGGAATTTTAACGCACCTATCGCCTAACCGCAAAGTGTTATCTTGGTAGGTTTCAATTCACCAAGTCCTAGCCAGTAAGTACACATGGTACGGCAATGTAAGTTCACACTAGCTCCTAAATAAGTGTAGAATACAAAAAGCGAGAGAAGCTGGTAATGTATGTATCAAGTCAAGTAAATCTTTATCTACCCGATGTTTTCCTATTGTGCAAGCAATGGTAACTCCATGGGGCATGGAATAAGTTGGATTTCCAAATATGGGTTTTAATTCAATAAATTAGTTTTCTCTCATATTATCGTTTATGATTCACTATTAATATTGTTACATGATTTGAATGCTTGTTAGTCGAGTCGCGAATCGTCTTTATATTTAGGAGTTGTGTTGTTTCATAGAACCTAATGCATCTAGAATGATCGAACTTACATGACTAGCTAAAAAAAAGGCTTTTTAGGGACACTAAGATTTTATTTGTTTACTTTTATTGTTTGCTTTTATCTTAGTTTATAAAATCACAAAACTACATATCCTTAAGAATTTGGCATCCTTTCTTGCCCTTGCTATATTTATATTTTGAGTAGTAAGAAAGTGTAATTTATTTTTGACGGAAGTTGCCTAATTGCTTTATCTAGTAATGGAAGGTTTATGGTAACTTTCTTAAAAACCTCCATTATGTCATTAAAGTTGGATTCATTCTTTGTTGGTACTAATAGCTGTGGAAATGGGGCTCTAGGCATAAAATAGGGCCTCTCAGGAGCCGAATTGGCATCATCAGAGATTTTATCAGTCCCCTTATCTATGGATGGTCCTGAGGGGTGAACTACAGTATGCTCACTATCGGGCATGGTTACCTGATTGTCTACTACTCTGCCACTCCTAAGGGTTCTAATTGAATTCAACTGATGTGATGGTTTTTCACCTACTTCATGAACTCCTCTAGGGTTGGGATTAGTTTGACTAGGAAACCTACCTTTTTCTCTCAAAAATTCATTTATCAGACCAACCTGGGTTTTTAACTCGGAAATAGCCTGACTATTTTCTTGTCCTATCCTGTTACTAGCTTGTAGACTTTGTTCTACTGATAGCTGAAATTTTGTAGTTTGCCGAGTTAACAAGTTGAGAGACTCCTCTAAGCTTAGGATTTTCTTATCTGACTGATTCTGAAACTGAGTTGGTCCTGAAGGATTCTTAGTATAGCCAAAACCCGGGGAGCATTCGAATTACTAAACTGACTTTGATTCTGGTCCTTAGACCATGAGAGGTTCGGATGGTTTCTCCAACCAGGATTATAGGTTTCGAATATGGGTCAAATTTCGACGGTTTCAAATCTAGTGTTATTATTATAAAGAGCATTGGCTTGCTCTTCAATAGTCCGGCCTTCCCAAAAAGGCTCTACTCTATCACTAGTGTGACCCAATTCTAAAGTTTCCAACCTTTTAGCTATTGCTGCAATTTTGGCATCTGATTCATAGCCTCCTTCTAGCCTATTAACGTTTCCTCTTCCTAGAAGAATTGTTTTCTTGGGTTCCCTACTATTTTCCCATTGCTGGGTCTTTTCAGCGATTTCATGCAAATATGTCATCGCCTCATCAACTGTTTGGTTTTCAAACCCACCTGTACACATAGATTCTACTGTGGACGTAGTGGAATAATCTAAACCCTCATAAAGGATCTGAACTAACCTAACCTTTTCGAGACCATGATGAGGACATTGGGATAATAGATCATTGAACTTTTCCAAATACCTATACAAAGATTCTCCCTCCTGTTGAGAAAACGTGCAAATTTGCGTCCTAATAGACGATGTTTTGTGCCTAGGGAAAAACTTGTTCAAAAAGGCAGATGTAAGTTGTTCATATGTTTCAATTGAACCAGAAGCCAAACTATATAGCCACGATTTGGCTTTATCTTTCAAGGAAAAAGGGAATAACCTGAGTTTCAAAGCACCATCATCAAGGTTTATAATCTTTAGGGTACTACAAATTTCCTCAAAGTCCCTAACATGGAAATAGGGGTTTTCATTTTCTTTCCCTAAGAAGATTGGGAGCAGCTGTAAGGTCCCAGGTTTAAGTTCATAAGTTGCTTCTGTTTCAGCTAACCTAATACACGAGGGACGAGTAGTCCTAGTCGGGTTCAACAAAGCTTTTAAAGTTGCCATTTCTGGCACTATCGGAATATCAGGGATTGTCTCCTCAGTAAAAGACGGACGTTCAAAATTGGACTCTTCAAAAATCGGACTTTCTAAATTGAGGTAATCGAGACGCTTAGAACTACTAGGTTTCTCTTTAACAAATCTATCTAGTGCGTCTCTTTTACGTTCCGGCATGCAAACGAATAAGAAAGAGGATTCTATGCAATCACAAAACAAGGCTGACTCAACCAAATCAAACCTATTGATTTCTAGCAAACAAAAAGCATGATGGCTCCACTTAGATTGTTTCTAGACCAGCTTCTAATCCTTCGAAAGGGAATTCGTTACAATTTAAGCAAACCCCTCTGGAATCAATCCGAGTCAAAGTAAGTTGAATAGAGGCGAGGCAAGCTTAGTGGAGCTTTGATACCCAAGGCCTCACCGGAATTACAATGCGGCGCAGTCACGCATTCAACTCACAGAAACCTTCATGAACTTCGAAGTGTGCTTAAAAGAGTAACCAATATTTTTCGAATGACTTTCCTATTAAGCTCGTTACCCTATCGGTCTTGTTCTAGTCAAAATGTTAAGGCTTAGGTTCGCGTAGGTTACGTGTTCCTAAGGCGGGCAAGAAGAGAACGATGATGAAATCCGAACCCTTATCTTGTATGGCCAGGCCTTGCCCTTTACTAGAAAATTAAAACAACCGTATTCAAGTCCTCAGCATATATGCAAACGAAGGAGTCCAGTAACTCGCTGACAGGGGATTCGCAAGTGTTCAGAATCTTACCTCCCGTTCCAGACGGGGGATGAATCGGTTGTAGTCGACTCGGGCCACTGACTCCTATGTCAGTGTACGAACCCAAGGTGCAGAGACAATATCGTAATTGTCCTCCTTCTCTGCAAATAATTTATATTTAAGACTACCCTTCTGTAGGGTTTAAAAATAATGTCCAAAGTCCCAAAAATGTCCAAAAAGTCCAAAAAGAAAAGAAAAAATTACAAAAATAATAAACCCTAATACAAATTTTTTTCTTTTCTTTTTTTTTTTCTAAAAATAAACAAACCCTAAAAAAAAATAACTAAAATAAAATTGTCTTCTTTTCCGTTCTTTTCGCTTTAATCTTTAGCTCCAAGTCTTTATGAAATCACCAAATTCCTTGGTTCAATTTTCTTTATGGTACAGAACCTGTAGACAAAAGACAAATACCCAAAAACGTAAAAAAGAACAAAAATAATAAAAAAAGAAAAAAAAACAAAAACAAAAACAAATCTAAAACCCTAAAAACAAGTCCGCGTTGGCGGCGCCAAAAATTGATGTAGTTTTAACAAGTTGTAGAAAGTGGTAAGAAAAAGTTCGTTCAACTCAGACTTGTAAAGGTTTGATTTAAGAAAATACTAAAAACAAAGAAAATATATTCACAAGTTTGTCACAAATATCGAGAGATACTGAGACTTCGGAATCCACCATTAATCACATTCAATTGGTTCATATAATGACTCATAACAATCCTAGCTCTTTTGTTGACTCTTTTCTTTGCCAAAAATAGATTTTATAAAGAATTAGATGTAAATCATAAGCATAGCGCATCAAGAGTTCTTAGACTAAGCATACGCTATCAGACAAAATCACAACTAATCAGGAAAAATCATAAATCAATTAAAACAAGTGCAAAAGTCATAAAGAATCATTATAGTTACCAACCAATTGTGAAACGTGGCTTCCTCCGTCGTCCCAGTGATGGGGTTTAGCTCCTCATATTAATCACTTGCTCAAAATATCGGTTCATAGCTCAAAAGTTGATTAAAAGAGGGGAAAAGTACAAAGCAGCGGGTTTTGTAACAGATATAATTGTTACAACACCAACTGTTACAGAAAAACCGTAAGAGGACTGTTGCGAATTCGATTAATTGTTGGAAAAATTGTTACAGAAGATTTGAATTTGAAAGTAAAGACCACGATTAACGATCGTCCTCTCAGTATCTGCGATCGATCTCTGCAGTATTATGTTCTTGACTCTTTCTTCTACACCAACAACCCGATTTCTGAAGCTCGATTTCTTCTCGTTTCTGCCTCTGTTCGTCCCCAAAAGTCTCGACCCCCTCTTTTGGACTCGAACCACCCCTTTTATACACAACAGGTCGACTAAATCTCAAGAATATCTCGAATATTTTTTTCTTTCTTTCCGCGGCAAGTTACGTCAATTTCTCCTTCTCTATTTATGTTTAACTCGTCTTTGGATGTTTGAAACTTCCCAAAATAAGATAGATACGAATACAAAGCATACAACCTTCCTTAACAGCGCCTAACTTCCAAAAATAAACAGAAAACTAGCCGAGAATAACTCGTCCTCTGTTTTGTTTCTCACGCATCTCCTGAGTGACCCAAACTCTCCAAATTCATCTCAAGACTCAAACAAGACCGGATACATTCAATACTAGGCGTAATAAGCTCCTTAATCCTTCACGGAATCTCTAAAACTCGATAATATTTCTCCGACTCTGTTTCATTGAGAACTGATTATCCAACCCATTTCAATCGATCCCATCAACCATACCAGCCCTGTTTAACTATAACAAGTCCATCCCAACAAGTTCCGGCAATTGAATCTCTCTAAAACTCGAGTAGAAATCGATTCCAAAATCTGTTCGTCTGCTGCAAAATTTCCCGCCAAAACAAAGAATTTGAATTCTTGAAGATGACCTCCCCTTATCCTCTGACGGGGTGCAAATAGTAGTTGCCTGGAAATGGGATGCCCCTTAGTAATTAGGTTACCCCTTATCCAAAATGGGAGTCCGAATAGTAGGTGTCCTCCGGGTGCAACTTTTCGAGCCGATTTTTCCAAAAATGTTTATTTCTCAAAAATACCTACAAATACACAAAACACCATAATAAGTACAAAAATGGGTACTAACAATATAGAAAATCGAGATGAAAATAGACACATAAATGCATTTATCAACCGTCCACTGACCATCATATCAGACCGTGGAGATGGCCTTTTGAAGCATGTCCCTATTATCTTCCCAAAGGCTTACCATTCTTACCGTTTGTACCACATGAAAGGGAATATTCCTGTTCCAAAGGGAAAGAGCAGGCAAACTGCTGTGAAGTTGTTTGAAGAGTGCTACACTGCCTTAACAAAGGAGAAGTTTTATGCTGTTGCCAAGAGTATGAGCAATCTCGAGCTTGATTCAGTGATTGATTGGATGGTGAAGATTCCATTCCAGAACTGGGAAGCTCATGCTTTTCAAGGAGAAAGGTTTGGTGAGAACACATCGAACATTGCGGAGAGTTTTAATAGTGTGATCAAGAATGATAAGCGGCTTCCAGCACTTGAGATTGTGGATTGTATTCGTGCTAAGGTAATGGAGCAGAACTACAAGAGGTTGATGGATTCTAGTAAGTGTACTTTAAGGCTTACTCCCCGGATGCAAGCTAGGCTCAACAAGAGGGTGACCGACTGCCGTTTCTACAAATTTCGAAGATCAAGTGATAAAGTCTTTGAAATAATTTCTTCTACTGGAAAGCACACGGTCAACTTGGATGCTAGGACTTGCACTTGCAATTGGTGGCAGAAGCATAGTTTCCCTTGCACCCATTCAATGATAGCTATGTTGCAGATTGGGCCATATGAACCTTACAAGTACATTGTTCCGTATTATACCACCGAGTACTATAGAGGTCTGTATGCTCGTCCTATTTATCCTATTCCGGACAGTGAGAGGCCGCCTAAAGTTTCTGAGGATGGTTATGTATTGCCTCCCAATGGTGGTCGAGCGTCAGCTGGAAGGTTAACTACTTCAAGGTACAGGGGTTCTCGAGAGAAAGTTCGCAAGAAAAGGAAGTGTGGCCAGTGTGGGAGACTTGCCTTCCACAACCGTCGTAGATTTCGCAGAGCTCCTTTGGCTCCTCGTGCACCAGTGTTTCGCAGGAAGTCAAATTCCAGGATGATCAACTTTTTGAGGAGGATGTTGTTCTGAAGTTTTAGTGGATGATTTACTATTTCTCTGAACTTCCTTTTTACCTTTTTATGCTAGTTCTTGAATGATCAACATGGATGTTAGTTATTTTTATGCTTTCCCTATATTTTCTTGTTGGATTTGTTGTGTTTTAATGACATACATTCTGTTTTATTTGTTTATGAATGTTATTCTTGTCAGTTTATGTCAGTTTGCAGTTTTACTGGTTTTTTTACAGGAAAAATTACTATGTAAACAGTATCAACATATCAATGTTGATCCAAGTCAGGGATCAACAATGGAAGTTGATCCCCCATAACTGGATCAACTTCCAATTGTTGAAGCTTGCTGAAAAGAAAAAATTTGCATGGTTACAAGTTAACTACTTTAGTTGTGCATACCTGCAAACTTTACTATGTAAACAATATCAACATATTAATGTTGATCCAAGTCATGGCATCAACTTCCAATGTTGATCCCCCTTACTGCATCAACTTCCATTGTTGATGCTTACTGAAAAGAAAAAATTTGCATGGTTTTATCTATATATACAAGTTAACTCCATCAGCTGTGCATACCTGCAATCTTTACTGCCAATATTCATTCACTTTATGTGAAACTAATCAGTTATTCATCAATTATTTTTTTGACCCATTGATTTTTGGGATCAACGTCCATTGTTGATCCCAAAAATGGATCAACTTCCATTGTTGATGCTCAATAAAAAGAAAAAAAATTCATGGTTTTATCTGTATGTACAAGTTAACTCCATTAGCTGAGCATGCCTGCAATCTTTACTACCAACATTCATTCACTTTCATAACCAAATCATTCATTCACTTGATAATCACTTGATAACTAATAGTAATATTAATTCATAACAAACTAGTACTAAACATATCCTCCAAATTGTTTGAGAACATAAACAGATTTTCAGACATAAATTTACAGTAACTAAAAGATGTCTTTTCAAACTAACAGTTTAAATAAATTAGCGGACCTACACAGAGTAACTAAATTACTTACCAGCATATGTTAAACTACACCTAAGTGTGTTTGCACTAATCTAATGGTTCAAAAGAATCTTGTATGTTGAGTACCTCTTCGAATGAGTCTGTAAGTTCTTGTACTTGCTTACATTCTAATGGTTCAACAGAATCTTGTATGTTGAGTACCTCTTCGATTGAGTCTGTAAGTTCTTTTACTTGCTTACCTTCTTCCAAAGTTGGTTTCCATGCATCGAATTCAGCTAACATCCTGGCAGCCATCTTCGCTCTCTTCCTGTTTATGTTCTCATGGTATTGGATCCTCTTACCATCTAGATCCCAGAAGTCTCCACGCTTCACCAAGCACTTCATGAACATGCAGATGTGCATTGCATAGTCCAAACCCTGTTGCGGTGGTACCGTGTAATGGTCTAAAATTGTAGTTACTGGTCCACATGTCTCAACATCTTTTATACCCATTTGGTTAAGGAGAGGAGTCAATGGTTGTACCATGACATTGTACTGCTTGTTGTATCCTTTGTAGTGATAAATGGTGTTGAAAATCAACCATCTTCCACGTATCAACGTAAGAAGCACCCAATGGAAGGGTTTCTGATCCCTGTCTTGTAGACACATCGGTATCAACATTATTGCGTCATCGTCATCCACTGGTAATTTTTCCTCAACATATCTGGAATTCCACATTTTTCCACTTGCATTGCATCTTTGCTAGCTACTGCACCCATCATTATTTGCTGCATCATTTTCTTGGCATTTAGTTTGTTTTTGACAGATAACAACAATAATTCATTCATTTATTCATCATGTATACTTGAACTATCCCTAGTACACTAAATTGTTTCATCTCACCTAAATAAGGTTTCAACTACGATAATGTAGAACTAAATAAGTTTATGTAACAAGTTATTCAAAAGACAGATTAAAAGTTTTACTTACATAAGCATTTGTAGACAAAATTAAGTGCTTCTTCCCATAGTATGCCGGCTTAGATGGATTTTCCATATTTGATTGCAGCATGTTGATGTAGTAATCAACAATCTCGCTGTTAATGTTCTGGTTATCCATTAGAGCTTGGATATGCCTTCCATGGACGATCTCTTCCACTATATTGTTGAAATAAAAGCTACATGCTCTGGTACTGCATTTGCAAAGATTATGTTAACTCCCTGACATAACATAACATATTATTGTTGAAGCATTATTATCTTGACATTACATATTAGAAAATTCTAACTGCAACTTTGATTTATAATCGTTTTTTCGCAGATGTTGCATTGCACCAACTTTCATTGTTTATACCTATGAATAAACATGCAATTTGTTACAGAGTTACATACCTTTCTGTTGCTTTCTCAAAGAATGGACGAAGGATATTTTTTTCATCCTCAGTACAGGATTTCCAAAGTTTGAGATTTTCTGGCTTCTTCAGTTTTTTTGGCTCGGGTGGCGTCACATCAATGTAATCATCAAGGTTGATTATTACCGGTTCTTCTTCAACACCTCCCCCTTTCTTCTTTCCCTTTCCTCCTTTCGTCCTCTTCTTCACTTTATCATCAGGTGTGAATTTATTTGGCGGATTCCTTGACGACCTTGTGTTATACCTACGTGCTCTTCCGAGTGGCGTCGGACCGATTCCTTTGGCTCTGCGTCGCTTCAGAATCATTACCATCTTGGGTGCTGTCTTCCTCTTCAGTTGTCCCAGGTATTTCATCTAATTTGTATATCACTTTAAGCCCTTCCAACACATTATCATCATCTGGAGTTTCAGAATCACCCTCTTCTGTTTTCTGTGTAGGAGTATATTCCGTTTGTTGTGACGGAGCATCTTCCATCTGTTCTGGAGGAGTATGAGTAAATATTCCGGTAGTGATCGCACCGAAGCTTGGAAAGGTTGGGGTAGTACCTGCTGGGAAATAGTCCGATTAGATTAATAGGAAATAGTCTTATGTAAACAGTATCAACATATCATTGTTCTCATTGTTTTTTGGGATCAACAATTGTTGTTGGTTCTTCTATGGGATCAACTTCCGTTGTTTACCCCACATTATTGGATCAACTTCTACTGTTGACACTTCCAAAAATAAAAAAATTATGCATGGTTTTATGTGTATGCACAAAGTTAATACCATTATCTGTAAATACCCTGCAATGCTAACACTCATTCTCTTCTTGATAATAAACCAATCATTCATTATGTGTTGTTGATCCATTGCTTGCATGGATCAACTTCCATTGTTGACAGTTAGTAACAAATTAAAAAAAATGGAAAAAGCATGGTTTTATCTGTATGCACAAGTTAACTCCATTTTTGCTGAACATATCTGCTATATTTTAATTCACTCCATTTGATGTATAGAAATAAGCAAACCAAAGTAATACTAATTATACTAACATTCACTGCATTTTTTGCAGAGCATAATCATACTTGCATACATTTTAAAATTGTGCAGAACATAAATTGAGTACTTCTCCAACTGAGTTAGTGAATAGTACATGTAGGGACATGACCTGATCCCTTTGGAAGTATAGCCTTAAGTGGAGGAGTTGAATAAACAAGTACATCTCCCACCATCTCTGCTTCCTGCATGTTTGTACTCCTTTCTCCTTCCTTTATTTCATTCTCCTCTTCTAACTGTTGAGCTGATTTACCAATATCTGCAATCACATTAGCAATCTGAAGATTCACTTACTCTTGTCTTCTTCTTTCTTCTTTTCCTACATTTAATCCCATCCTCCAGCTTGACAATAAATTTGGGTCTACATCTACCTTGACCTTGAATCCACTTTTATAACCCTTCTTAAAGCTTTTTTCCAAATTACTTTCACCTGCATCTGAAAGTGATAATGCAAGTTGACTTGATTCTTGTTCTACATTCAAGTCAGCTTCATTCTCCTTTTCAAGTGGTTCTTCATTTGTTACAGCTTCCAACTCATCTTCAGTCTCCTTTCCAGATGGTTCTTCACCTTTATTCTCCACTGGAGTTAAATCAGTCTCCATCAAATCCTTGACTTCTCTATCGAATTCCTGTGAGTACTCTCTGATCTTGCTCTATGGAGATTTTTCTCCTTTTCTTCCCATTCCTTCACTTCTTCAGCAATATCTTTAAGTCTCGCTTCATCTTCAGGCTTCAACTGCATCTTGTCCTTGTTGTTGTCAATAAGTTTCTTCATGAATATTATGTTGCTCATCGATGTATTTGCTTGGCCCCTCCTTTGATATGTTATCTCCTGCTTGTCAAGTTCAAGATTAATGTTTTGCTCTGTCAGATCCTTATTCCTATGCCTCTCTATTTCCAATTGTCGTGCTGGTGCTGACAGGTCAATCAAATACATCTCTTCATTTGTAACCGGATCAACAAAATCTTAATGAACCTGCAAATATCAGTGAGCAATACAGTGAGCAACGTATTTTTTTTTTCCTCACATTCTACCCATAATATACCTTTCACGAGGGGGCGTAGCCCCCTAGTGAGGTGCGACGTATATGAAATTGCATCAATATATAAGTGGAGTACATTTCAGATATAATGTCAAATTTGGTTGTTGATTCCATTCATTGGGGATCAACTTCCATTGTTGACAGAAACAAAGTGGGGTACATTTCAATTACTATATAAACCCTGGTTGTTGACTCCATACAATTGCATCAACTTCTATTGTTGATGCACAAAATCTATAAAACATTTCAGATATTGTGCCAACTTTGGTTGTTGATCCCATTCAGTGGGGATCAACTTTCATTGTTGATACACAGAATCTGTATTACATTTCATCAGATGGCAACTCAGTATCATTTCTTTAACTCTATCTTCTACAACTCTATCTTTAATTTAAATACACAGATACAAAATAATGTGCATAATCAATCTTTTCTCTAGTACATTTTCAGTTATTTTGTGTCAACAATGGAAGTTGATCCATTTGATGGAATCAACTTCCATTGTTTACACACAAAAAAAAACAGTATTCTTTACTAAGAAATTTAAAGAGAGTAAGAAAAAAACTACCTTATGCTCAAACCAAGTCATCTCTATATCCTGTTTAGCTTTTTCTAAAAATTCATCGCGAAGTTTCTTGAACAATGTGTGTTGGCTCCATCTTAGGAATCTTGGAGTTCTGGTTTCAAATCCCTGCCTCTTCTCGATGTAGTCCCCAGTGTGTTCACAGAACCAATACTAGATGCAGAGAAATGAAATAAGTTTAGTTTTTACAAACTGCATGAAACATTGTATTATATACGAATATAAATATTTTACTTTGACATAAAAGTTTGTTACTTACCGGTAGCATTGAAGTGCATCCGATAACAATTCCTTTTTTTCCCTTTTTGATTTGAGATGTTTGCAATCAGAAAATCTACAATGTGATCTGGCCAGGACACTTTATCTATTTGTAGAACATGAGGTAACCATTTCCTCGCAAAGCTTGTAGTTCCAGAATATGGGAAGAAAAGCACCGCACACAACCACATTGCAAAAAGTCTAA
This sequence comes from Papaver armeniacum, assembly GCA_023531295.1. NCBI lineage: Eukaryota > Viridiplantae > Streptophyta > Magnoliopsida > Ranunculales > Papaveraceae > Papaver > Papaver armeniacum. Next base: position 180,861 of record JAJJWW010005403.1, on the reverse strand, counting down.
CAAAATATTCCGGGTCGGACTCATCTTCAGCTGCAAGTCTTAGTTTGTTCTCAACCTCAGTCTTAGTTATTTTATCCTTACAATCTGGCACTTTCTCTTGTCTGAACTTGTTATTCAAGAATTCCCTGCAATCATTTATGTTCTTTGCTTTGAGATCTCTTCTGAATTCTTCACTCTCTGCAGTTCTTCTAATTTTGAAGATCAACGCAAATTCCCTTGCATCCAAAGAGCACTCTGTATAATTCTTCCCTTTTTTTGGTTTCCCAAATGCGATCTTCTTCATTACCTTATCAAATCCACTAAGCAGCAGGCGTATTGAAAGATTGATTCTTTCTAACCATTTAGGAGTCACTATGTTGTTGTTGTCTGCTGTGTAGAATGGGCTGAAGAATTCCCAGAAAGGCATGGCCTTCAGTGCATTTGCAAGCATTGGTTTCTTCTTATTTCCTTCTTCTTCTAATTCAAACAGTTTGTACAGAAAAATCCCCATTTCAACCAATGGAATTAGACCTCCTTTGAATGCAACTTCCTTTGCCCTTGGCCTACCTGCATACATGCAACTCAACATTTACTTATTTCTTTTAAATATCTAAATAACTTAATGATATGGCAGCATAAAACAGAACTCAATATTCTTACCTTTCAGTTCCCTTTCCGGCTTCACGTCTTCGGGTACTTCCTCATCATCTGATTCTTCTTCATCTGATTCATCCTCTTAATCTTCTTCTGATTCTTCAATTTGTTTTCTTTTACGTGATGGTTCCTCTTCATTTTTCTTCTTCTTCTGCACCTTCACTTTCTTGTCATCATTTCTCTTTCGCTTTGATACTGTAACTTTCTGGATGTGTTGTGCATCTTCTTCTTCTGAATCTTCTTCTTCTGGTTTATTATATTTTTGCTTTGCTTTGTTTATCCTCTTCTTTTTGTTTGTCACATCATCCTGAATTTGTAGCGGTTCATCTTATTGCGGTTCAACCAATAATTTCTTGTTCACTCTCTTCCTTTTGGGGGCTACATTTTCTTGAATTGGTTGTGAATCGTCTTCTTCTCCAATCTTCGGATTTATCCTTGGTGATCTTCTCTCTCCTTTCATCTATTTCAAACAACATTAATCTAGTCATCCATCTTATAATCACAACAATAACAGTTGAACAGTTAGTAAAAAGGGATCAACATCTGTTGTTGATCATATCTAATGGGATCAACTCCTGTTGTTGATACCATCAAATGGTATCAACTCCTATTGTTGATTCCATTTTATGTGATCAACTACTGTTGTTGATCTCATTGTACTTGTATAATTATAGTTGGTTTTCAGTTTTATGTCATCAACACCTGTTGTTGAACCATGTTACTGGTATAATATGTCATCAACTACTGTTGTTGACACCAACAACAACAACTATAACAAGAATTACCACAGTTTCTCCATATCTATCCTAACATGAAAGAGAAAAAACCTCAAAACAAATTCTTCTATAACCAAAACAGATATTATATGACATTATTTTGTAAGTTATTAGTTGAGGTTCATTCATTCATTTAGAATCACTAACAACAATTACCATAACTTGTTCATATATAGACTTAGATACTAGTTTCATATCTAATAGAATACTGTAAAACAAACTCCTGAGAAACAATAGGAGTTGATCATCTACTGTTATTCATATCTAGCTTACATGGTATAAGATACTAGTTTCATATCTAATAGAATACTGAAAAACAAACACATCTACAAACAATTTTAAGGGATCAAAAATAACAACTGAAACATCAACTCCTATTCTAATTCCTTTGAAGTTTACAGAATCATTATCAATATTCAACTTTCAACAAATAGCTGTAACATTAATTATCAACATTCACCACATATTATAGAATTAACAAAGCATTTTATGGATGTGGATCAACTCCAATTGTTGACCCCATCTATTAGCATCAATATCATCTGAAATTGTTTTTTTTTTCCATAATTTTTGTCATCAACATGTAAAGAACTTACACAACACACATAACAAAGCATTTTATGGTATCAACTCCAATTGTTGATCCCATCTATTAACATCAACATCAATTGAAACTGTTTTTTTCACAATTAATTTTTGACATCAACATACACATACAGAAAAACAAACACATACAGAGAACAACAAAGTGGGTGAAAATCAAAATTAACTGAAGAAATTATTTCTTACCTCTTTCATCTGAAAACTAATCAAAACTCAAAATCAACTCTAACTAACCTAAAATCAAAATCAATCAATTAGATACAAAACTAAGTAGATACAAGTCAAATCAAACACATTATAAGCAGGAATTGTTCATAAATCGTACATGCAACAACTTTTTTTTCTTCAGAGAAATAAATATGATTTTGTAAACCGTAAGAAATCAACGTCAAAATGTTAAAAAATCATCATCGAAACCAATATCTTCATCAATAACAGTAAGTAGAAGATGAGAATCGTGTTTACCTCTTTGAATTTTGTCTTTGAATCTTCAAAATCAGTAAAACCTAGTTTTCTATCATTTCTTCTCTGATTTTTGATTCTTGAAACTGAAAATGCTTATAACCAAATCGGTTACTGAGATATATATAAAATGACGGTTTCTTTTTCAGTTTGGATTGACGGTTTCAAATTTGATTTTCGATTCAATTTTTTTGTTTCTGCAGTTACAGAAGAGCGAGATAGAAGAGAAGAAGGAGAGAGAGATCGTGGGATGAATAGTAACGGCTACTGCACTAAATGAAATCTAACGTTATAATTGTGCAATATATTCAGGGGCATTATAGTAATCTACCTGTCTGTGTTTTTGAGGGGAGGGTATTTGTGTTGAGCCTCTATAATAGGGGCATTTAATTAATGTACCCTTTATCTTAAACTAAACTGCGAGTGCCGACTGGAACGTGCAGAACAACCCTAGCGTACGATATAGCGTATGATATAGACTGCTATGGATTCCGCATATACAGTGTACCAATCGATTTTAATATGAAAATTGGGTCAATATCATGTGAACGTAATTTAGTTGAAGATCAAAAATTAAGAATTTGAGATAAAAAAATGATTTATTAATTTATTGCTTTTGTTTGTCGAAATACATATATATATATACACACACATACACACCATGATACTGTTAGATGATAGCTTGTTCCTGTGATAGGGAAATATGATATTAGAGTCTCATGGGTTCAACTTAGCCAAGGATTTATTTTGTAGTTTAGTCATTCTCATATTTATATATCACTTCGCAAGAAACCTAAGAGGACGGCCGATTTCCTTTCTCCCTTTTCTTTTCTTTTTTGTGGATACAAACCCTAGGGGAAAACCAACCTCTCTTCCGTGTCTCCATTTTTCCATTATCTTGCTAATGGAAAAATTATAATTTATCACGGGGGATTTGGGAATCGGTACTTCATTATCGTCGATATGTATTTGTTTAATTATTTTCAATTATGGATTGTAACCATTTAAGGTGTTTTGTAAATATTTTGTTCATTTATTGGAATTTCTGTCGTAGTTATAAATTGTTTCTTATTTTTAAAAGGAAAATATGGACCTACGATAGTGACGCTCCGAGATTCTGGACTCGGTTCTAGTGCCAGAATCTGCGGGTTGTGACAAGTTGGTATTAGAGCACGGTTCCGATTTACTCGGGCTGTGCATATGGACTTACTATTTTTCAAAACCATGTGTTTTCCGATTTTTGGTTTTCGTTGTACGAAGGATGAGTTTTGTTTTCAGGCGATTAGAATTATTTAAGAGATTTTCTTAAGGTTTCAAAGTGTTGCGCTGGCTTCTAGATTTTTTGTTTGTTTTGGGTACCGGAGGAATGAATTAAAACCTTAACAGGAAAGTATAATAATATATGTGTTGTTTATTTTTATTTTCTGGAAAGTCTTAAATTTTGTTGCGTTGACTTCGAGGACGAAGTCCTTTTTTTTTTAAGGTGATAAGAATGTCATAATCCGTATTTTTGAAATACGCTCCCACCAAAATTTACTCTCTAAAACATAGGAAAATTTAAATTAATTATTTTTCTCTCAATAGAGGTTTATAATCCATTTTGGGATGTGTATACATTCCAAGTAAATGGTGCCTTTGATAGAAGAAATTAAGCGGATTAAAAACAAATAAATAATATTATTTCCAGTTTGGGAAAACCAACCTCTCTTCCGTGTCTCCACTTTTTCCATTCCTAGGAATCCAATTATGGGGTAATCCAATTTATGGAATTGGATTCCAAGGAATTAAATTAAAATCCAAAAAATTAGTGTTTGGTTGAGGTAATCCAATTACTTTTGTTTTTACCCTAGAATCCAATTCCATTGCACTACTAGACCAATGAAATGAAAATCTATTATTTTGGAGGGAATTGGATTCCTAGGAATCAAAATTCTCAATTACATATAGTTGATTTGGATTGTTTGGTTCAAGGAATTGGTCGCATTCCCCCGGAATTGGATTACCAAGAATCCAATTCCTTGAACCAAACACGCTATAAGAGTTTAACGAAAATATTTAGCATTGTTGTTAACAATGGAGTAAATTCTTTTTCACAATGATGATAAAAAGACAAATAAAATCTTCATATAATGGTCGAGTCCGGTAGTGCTTCCTTTCAACCTCGAACTTCATAATCTAGACCAGCTTAAAGGGAGCTAAGTCTAGTAGTTTGGAGATATTCAAGAGAACACGATAAATAATTTAGTAGTTTGTGTTATATTATTAATCTTTAATGGTGGACCAACCATTAAAAAATTAGTGATAATTTTTATTTTTGCCAAATGGTTTAGCTCAAAAATAAAAAAAAAATCACGAAAATATTTCTCGCTTATTCTTTCCTTTAAGCTTTTCCTTGAAGCTTGAACTACAACTTCAATCAAGGGAATAAACCACAGTTTATGAAGTTGAATGCTTGTCTTGGATGTTACAAGGTTAAACTTCACAATAAATGCAATAATTTTCCTTGTCAATGACACCATGTCGAGTACACTCTCAACCTAATTTGCACTTAACTAATTTTTTTCATCTTGACTAAACTATATTCATCACATAGATAGAGGTTTTGTCCACAACCAATTTACGCTTCACAAATCAACAAAACAGAATGCACCAAAAAAGAGTTTAGTTTTGAACTCGGCCTTAGGCATTTTATTTTCGCACACTTAGGGTACACAGACTCTCCTTATACCGAATACCCATACTTTTACAAGATCGGACTTTATATATTATCATAGAGCCATTTTACAAAGTAACTACTTAGCATTTATAGATTTACTTTATGCAAGGCAGTTGGCATAACCGACCATCCCGCATATCTCTTTCTCTAAGCCAAAGGGGAAGTTACTTTTCTCTAGCTAGAAAAGCATAAAGCGAATGCTAACTAAGTGTAATCAACTCATAACCGTCAAGACCATGTGCTGGGCACAAGCTTTAGATCTTGTTGTGCCAATAATGGGCACTAGCCAAGCACCATCATTGTTGTGCATCATTTGTAGTGTGCATATGCAAGTCTGTCTCACTTGCATTTCCTGATCCATCGTACATCCCCGACATGCCTAAATCCCATTCGGTGCATGCCAATGCATAGCTTACGTTTATGGATGCATCACGCATCCTGCCCATTCCAAAATCCCATTTGGCTAGGGTTGTAAATAATAACCGAAAATACTTGGGCTGCCTGTATTCGTCCAAGCCTTCCTGTACCCATATGAGATTAAAGTGTTTGTACCCAAAATTACTTTTGGGCACGAAACACGATGAATGGATAGTTTGGTGTGTATTTTGGGTTAGGAGACGAATTGAAGAACAAATAAAGAGACAAAGATTAACGCAGGTTTTACGTGGTTCGGCATGGTTTGCCTACGTCCACGGATGAATCCCCTTGGGGAGAAATGTTTTATTGATTTTTCTATTACAAAGTCTCTTTTCTCTCCTCTCATCTTCCTCCTATTTATACAGTTTTATATCTAAATATAACATAAATTACATTAACTGCTCATTCAAGCCACCATCATCAATTCTGTATGAAACAGCTTGTAGTTAATTGCATGTGTATGAAATCACGCCTTTAGTACTGCATGGCTGAAACTGCTGCCTTTAGTATTGCATGGCTGAAACTGCTGCCTTTAGTATTGCATGGCTGAAACTGCTGCAATTAGTAGCGCATGGTTGAAACTGCTGCCTTTAGTATTGCATGGAATTCAATGGATGAAACTGTTGGAATTCAATTCTGCATAAATAATTGCTGGCAGTATTGGTGGACACTTGCTGGCTGAATAGCTGACTGCATGGGCAAGGACTGGCTTGATGGTTGACAGACATGATGGCTGGCAGCGTGGATGGAGGCTAGCTGGCAGCATGGTTGGAGACTGGTTGACAGACATGATGGCTGGCAGCGTGGGTGGAGGCTGGCTGGCAGCATGGTTGGAGACTGGTTGGCAGTGCGGAAGAATTTTTGGCTAGGAATTGGTTAGCAGCATTGCTGGCTACAAGACTGAAAATTGGCTAGGGTGCGACTGACTTCGATAGTTGACCGACGGTTGACTTTGACTATTGACCGGCCATTGACTTTGACCATTGACCTTGATCGGACGTTGACTTCGATAGTTGACCGACTTTGACCATTGACCGTGTGCATGCGGCATGGTGGGCTACCTTGGTTGACCAGTTAGTGGGCTTGGATGAGGACCAAAACATGATTCAAGTATCAATTTGGCCCATTAAGTGGTATTTTTACTTATGGTACAAACATCGCCCCCTCTTAACCTCCAACTTGTTGGGGGTTAAAAAAAAAAATTTTGTGTTCCTTAGTCAATGATAAATCTCGCCCCAAGTGTGGACTATTGATATTGAGGTGATTGGAGAACTTCCCTTGTTGTTTGCGGAAATCAAGACGCCCCCAGAGTAAATTTATGTTGCCGAAGCGTAAATAGAAACGCCTTCGTTGATTGTGGAGATCGTAATCAAGTCGCCCCCAAGTGCTGTAAAAAACAAGACTGAAGTGATGCAACAGAAGCTTGATAATGGAGCAGAGTGGTGTTGGAAATGAGCGGTAACAACATTGAGTGAAACTGTTCTGCAGCAGCTGTGATCAGCCGGACTCAGAGGACGAGCAAAATCGAACTTGTCAATGCATCACCGGAATGCAAGAACGATGAGCATGATCGTTGTAGTGACGCGTTAGTAATGGATCGCAAGAATCGCGAGCAAAATCGATCGCATCGGTGATTAGCCGGAAAGAATAACGAACTAAGTTGCATCGCAATGCAACAAGATCACCGGATCACAGAATCGAAAGATAGCCGGACTGCATCAAACGGGATCGAATGCAAAAAAGAACAACTAACGAAGTCAGCAATGCAGCAGCCGCGATCGGGATCGGCAGGAATCGTGAGCATAGGCCGACCGCATCACCAAGTGATCATCCGAATGCAAAAGAATAAATTAACGAAGTTGTACGCAAAGAAATGCGATCACCGGATCGCAGAACCAGCGAGATAGGCCGACTGACACGCCAGACACTGGAATGCGCAGCAACGAATAAAGTTACGCCGCAAAGAGAGCGATTAGCCGGATCAGCTAGAATCTTGAGGACTTGGTTTAAATAGCTCGATAAACATAGGTGTAACGATTCACGAATAAAACTAGACAACATCGATTCGTCCAACCGAGTGCCACTGGATCGCATCGATTGCGTCCAATCGAGTCTGAATTCGTAAGCAAAAGCGGGATTTGCATCAATTGCGTCCAACTGAGTGCAGCAGTTGCTTTTGAACTGAAGTACAATAATTCAATCAACATAATTATAACAGTTTAACATTACTGATTGTAAAAATTGCGTAAAAATATTAGGGTGTACGCTCGCCCCCTCTTAATCCTACAACTCGTTGGAGGACTAAGAAGTTTGGGTTACACAAGTTTCGATTTTCGGGAGCTTAATTGCAATTAGGTGCTATGTAACTTGCCCCCAAGCGTATGAAGTGTTACACAGCTTGCCCCAAAAGAGTTATTTTAGACCACGAGGTGTTACATATCTCGCCCCCAAGTGATGGTCAGTCATGTTGAAGTGATATGCAACTCGCCCCAGGAAGATAGTAATTGTCATGCTGCTCAATGCTTGCACAAGGGTGCACTTGCCTGCTGCATTTTGCTCGCGCATGGGATTTTGAATATGTCTACTATCTGGAATTCGCGCGGGGGGCCAATCCCACTATTCCAGATGCGCGCAGAATTGAAATGTGTGCATCCCCTCGTTGAGAAGATGCTTGCCACATTAAAGGTGTCTTGCCAAAAGTATGCATGAATATATGAAAAGATGCAAAAATATGTAAATTGTATACTTACCTTATTGAAAATGTTGTCATGACTTCGCTTTCGAAGTGATTAGGATGCCCACTGGCTATGTCGGTGCTTTTAAGCGACGATGATTAGTATAGTTGCCTTAGCGTCTCGTCTCGACTTAGTAATTGATTTGTCTGTGGGATTGGAATGCACCAATTAAGTCCAAGCTGGATCGAAGACAGTTGCCACAGAACTGTATTTCAGCAGCTGTGATCAGCTGCACTGCAACAGTTATGCGCAAAACTGGACTGAATCAGTTGAGAGGAAACCTGTATTGAAACAGATTTTCGGGAAAATCGGACTACAACAGTTCGACCTTCTGGACTGTAGGAATTAAAAAGGACTGCGGCTGTTCGATCAACAGCTGTTGCTGTGAAACTGGATTACAATAGTTCGATCAACTGACTTTAATAGTTATGTGGAAAAGGACTGCAGCAGTTCGAACAACTGGACTGCAGTATTTCCGGTGGTGATTGAATGTGACCGTTTCTGGTGCTGTCATTTTACATTTCTAAAAATTTTAACTTTCTCCGAAAATTGGAATGTTGCCTTCACGACCTTGGTAATTGACATACGATCTCATCGGGCCGACAATCACTCAGTTTGGATGCACGAAGAAGAAGTTATCGAGGAGACAAAATTGGTTGGTCAGCGCCTTGCTCTAACATGTCGATGACGTGATTGTACCCAAAAATATCATTCTCCAATTGCAAAATTTTACCTTCATGTCGTAGGATATTGAAATGCGATCGCAACGAGCCAAAAATCATCCAATTCGGACGTGAGACGAAGAAGATATCAACGAAACAAATTTTTAGGCCAAGCCCTAGTGGGGTGTACATATCCGCAAGTCAAGAGAAACGGGGCGGAATGATCCGAGGGCTACGGAACTTAGATGTACCGAGCTGCACCGAATCATTGGTTGCAATTAATCGAAGATTAATCTCCGGTTAATCGCCGATTAATCGGCTACTACTACGCCGATTGCGCCGTCGCCGCTCGACGCCGGCTCGTCTCTCGTTCGCTCGCCGCCGCTGACGCTTTGCCGCCGCTCAGCCCAAGCTCGCCGCTCGTTTGGGCCGCCGGCTTTACAGCAATTTTTTTTTTTTTTTTAATTTGATTTTGATGTTTTAGAGGACATCGAAAATTGATGTACCAGGGAGCATCAACGGTCTTGTGTTCAGTGTATCGAAGGTTGATGTACCACCATTGCATCGAACTATTGCTGAGAATGAAATTTTGATGTATCGCGGATCATCGAAGTTTGATGTACCAAATAAAATCCACGGTGGTCATTTGCTGCGCATCGAACTTTGATGTAACTAGAAGCATCGAAGAACTCTGACGTGGGTGATGGACACCTTTGACGTGGGTGAGTGAAAAGAAAGGTGGGTGAACGAAACTCCTGAAGAGGGTGAACATATCTGAGGCTGTTCGCCGTTGTCGCCGCCGCTCGTGATTGCCGCCGGCTTTTTTTTTTTTTTTTTTTATTTTGAAACGTTTCGCCACGCTTTTCACGAACTGTTGCCTTTTGTCTTGAAATTTCTGCAAATGTTTGTTGGTGGTGTTATCTTTTCTCTTTGACCTTTTGCAACGATTTTACTGGTCATTGTCTTTTCTCTTCACAATTTCAGCAAACGAGTTTGTTGAATCATTACTTTTCTCATGGAATTTTCACCATGATTTTGCTGCACTTTTGTGGTCCTTTCTGAATTTTCTAAGATGCTTTTAAGGAGGTTTTCCTCTCGGTATTCGGCACCTTGAGATGTGGACAACTTGACCACTTTGCGATCATAACAATATTGATTTTGTCATACAGCAAACTCGAACAGGTGGATAATGCGTTATTTGAGAAGCAATTTTTTCGGACTTTGGACTTGAACATGCTGCGGATCGAACATCCTGACGACAACCTTGGTGGTTTTCGCAGTGAATCAGTTTTGATGGCTTCTGGCTGCGATGCTGGGCTATAGTAATTGTGATTAATCGAATCTGCAGCCACACGATCACCGACGATGATAGAAATCAAATCGGATTCACCATGTCGTGGATCGAATATCCTACAACATTTTGATGGTATTTCACTACATCTTTTTGCCGCGGACGAGCGTCCCAAAGAACATTATCATCGATTTTGTAGTGATGTGATTTTTATTGATGTATCCATGAGTAATAGCTTCAAGAAATCAAACGGCGAATCTTGATTGCAACAGTTGCGATCAACTGGACTGTAGTATGTGCGATTATACGGTCAGCAGCAGCTACGATCACTGGATCACATCTGTTATGATCAAACCGGACTGCAAAGCAGATGACTTTCAGGACGCTCAAAGATCCTTTTTTCACGGACACGATTTTGAAGCATTTTTTACAACTTTTCTCAATGGGAAAACACGATTTCTTTTCTCGTAATTCCCCTTAGTTTGCCAATGTTTGTACCCAAAATTACTTTTGGGCACGAAACACGATGAATGGATAGTTTGGTGTGTATTTTGGGTTAGGAGACGAATTGAAGAACAAATAAAGAGACAAAGATTAACGCAGGTTTTACGTGGTTCGGCATGGTTTGCCTACGTCCACGGATGAATCCCCTTGGGGAGAAATGTTTTATTGATTTTTCTATTACAAAGTCTCTTTTCTCTCCTCTCATCTTCCTCCTATTTATACAGTTTTATATCTAAATATAACATAAATTACATTAACTGCTCATTCAAGCCACCATCATCAATTCTGTATGAAACAGTTGTAGTTAATTCTGCATGTATGAAATCTGCTTTTAGTCTTGCATGGTGAAAATCTTGCCTTTAGTATTGCATGGCTGAAATCGGCGCCTTTAGTATTGCATGGTCTGAAATCGCCGCAATTAGTAGCGCATGGTCTGAAATCACTACCTTTAGTATTGCATGGAATTCAATGGATGAAATCATTGGAATTCAATTACGCATAAATAATTCTTTGGTAGTATTGGTGGACACTTGCTTTGGCCGGATAGTCAATCGCATGGGCAAGGACTGGCTTGATGGTTGACATACATGATGGTGGCAGCGTGGATGGAGGCTAGCTAGCGACATGGTCGGAGATCTGGTTGATTGTGGAACATGATGGCCGGCAACAGGGTGGAGGGTCGGTTTGGCGATGGTTGGGGACCCAGTTGGCGGTCTTGGAAGAATTTTTGGCTAGGAATTGGTTAGCAGCATTGCTGGCTACAAGACTGAAAATTGGCTAGGGGTGCGACTGACTTCGATAGTTGACCGACGGTTGACTTTGACTATTGACCAGCCATTGACTTTGACCATTGACCTTGATCGGACGTTGACTTCGATAGTTGACCGACTTTGACCATTGACTGTCAATGCGGATGGTGGGCTACCTTGGTTGACTGGTTAGTGGGCTTGGATGAGGACCAAAACATGATTCAAGTATCAATTTGGCCCATTAAGTGGTATTTTTACTTATGGTACAAACATAAAGCTTGTTATAGCCCGTCATTAACCGCCTGGACTGGACTGGTTAGCTTATATGGACGGGCTCGGGCTTTCCTTAAAGTTTTATATCCTGGCATGGTACCTGCCGAAAAACCCCGGATTGGTACCCGTTTGAATTTTCTTAAGGGTTTTAGTTCTACGTTGGAGTAAATTATTATGTGTTTTGGTTATATTTATGATTAAAATTTTTATTTTATTTTTTGATTTACATTTAGTTAATACTAATTTAGAATATTAATTATTAGAAATATTTTAAACTAGAGTTCATTCAATCTCCAAACTCTAAACAGGAATTAAATCAGTTATTACATAACACCGAAAGTACAAAAATCCTAAAGCCTGTTTGGCCTGCCTGGCCTGCTTAATAGAATGAGTTTTGGCGGGATTTGGGCATGTTTTTACCTTGCTTGCGTGGCTTGGAGGGATTTTTGGGTATCTAAATATGAGGCATGTCTGGTCTGTCCTGGAGTAGGAAACGGGCCAGGCTGCCTTGTTGGCCCAATTTACACCCATGCATTTGGCGCATGATAATGTTAGATATCTACTATGACAATTAATCAGAGGGAAATATACCTTCCCCACCGGCTGTATTCGAATATTTTAACTTACAATAATTCTGAATTTGTTCTTCAAACTTCCACAATGTTAGGTCCTTATCCCAAGATGCTTCTGACTTTGGTAAACTATGTCATTCAAGTAATACGTCCTCATATTCTTCTTACTTTTCACCCCAACTTTATCATCAAGTATAGCTTCAATTTTCTTGTTGAATGATGCTCTGATTATTGGTGGTGTATGCTTCGAATGCTGTCTTGAAGTGTTTAGTAAATCAGGATAATACTTTTTAATAAGCTTGCATGAAATATTGGGTGCGCTTTCAATCGTTCCGACAATAAGCCACCTTTCCAACTCTTTCTATTACTTCAAAATGACCATTGTACCGTCATCAATCCCTGTGCACTAGTTTTCTTGAGATTTCTTCCAAATTTGGGGCGTTGGCTTTATCAAAATTTTATCTCTCACTTCAAACTCCGCATATACGCGATGCATATCAACGTTTTTTTTTTAATCCTTTTTACTTCCTTGGAAAAACTATCGCGTGCTTGCTTAGTCGTCTCATTTTTTTGACCTTGCATACCAATATGTTGTTGGACACGATCATTGCTTAATCATATTTTGCACCTCGCGGGGTTAAATGTTGTTAACATGTCGCGAACTGGAAAGAACTCATCTTCGTAAAAGATCCTTTGTGCAAATTATTACAAAATTGGGCCATATATTCATCAACAACACAATTATTCTGGATTGCAGTCACATAGTGACGCAAGTACTCTTCAAATAATGCATTTATCCTCTCCGTCTGACCGTCAGTTTGAGGATGATTTCTCGTATAAAATTTTAGTTTAGGTCCAAGCAACCATAAAAAAGGTTGTACAGAACTTTGTATTAAATCATGAGTCTTGATCACTCACTATATGTCTGTATTGCAAGAATGAGGACATGGAATGAATGTCGTATACTTGGAAAAATGACCGTCATCGAGTGCTATAGCTCGACACCTTAAGTAGTCCATTAATGAAACCCGTTGGCATATTTTTCCAAGGCATGTCTGGAATTGGCAAAGGTTGCAATAACCCAATTATTTTCCTCCTTTCCGTCTTCACATATAGTTCCATATCTTGCTCCATTTTAGGTCAATAATATGAACGATATATTAATGCATGAGTTCGTTGAATGCCTGGATGACCAATTCATAATGTTAATGTGTCTCCTGTAAAAGTTCCATTCTCAATTCTCCAGTATGTGGTACATAAATCCTACCTCACTTGGCATAGAACCACATCATCTGTCCAATATCAACGAACTATCCCATCACCGATTTTATTGGCTAGACACACACCTAATTGATTCTTAGTAGGAAATACCATTTAATCCTAGAAATAATATATTAGAGAGAGTCTAGTCCAGTTGACTCAGTCATGTGTCTGTTTAGTCCTTTTTGGAAAAATATATTACTGTTTGGTCCTAGAAATTATGGTTTGGTCCTAGGGTCTACAATACCCACGCGGGATGACGTCATGGATGATGTAATTTTCTTCTAGGAGTCACAAAAATACCCTTTCAGATCCATATATATAGGATTTATTAGTAAAAAAGAAATCATTTTTAGATTTCTTTTCTCTCTCCTAGTTTTCAGATGATGATGTTTGTTGTTACTGCTGTTGAAGACGACGAAGATGATGAAGATGATGCTGATGCAGTTCATTTCTGGAATGAACTCTGATTTTTATGGATTTTTAGCGGGAGTTCATTTATAGAATAAACTCTGATTTTTATGGATTTTTATCAGGAGTTCATATCTGGAATGAACTCTGGTCTATATAGGTTTTTATCATGAGTTCATTTCTGGAATGAACTCTGGTCTATATAGGTTTTTATCAGGAGTTCATTTCTGGAATGAACTATGTTTTTTAAGGTTTTTATCAGGAGTTCATTTCTGGAATGAACTATGTTTTTTAAGGTTTTTATCAGGAGTTCATTTCTGGAATGAACTCTGTTTTTTTAGGTTTTTTATCAGGAGTTCATTTCTGGAATGAACTCTGGTTTATATAGGTTTTTATCAGGAGTTCATTCCAGGAATGAACTCTGTTATTTTAGGTTTTTATCAGGAGTTCATTTCTGGAATGAACTCTGTTTTTTTTAGGTTTTTATCAGGAGTTCATTTCTGGAATGAACTCTGGTTTATATAGGTTTTTATCAGGAGTTCATTTCTGAAATGAACTCTGGTTTATATAGGTTTTCTGAAAAATTAAGTAGAAATTAACGGGAGTTCATTTTGACGAATGAACTGCTACAAAAAATAAGTTGGAATTAACACGGAAGGGTACTTTGGTCCATTTAATATTTTTAAATAATCATGGACCAAACAGTAAAGGCGTTTTCCCAAAGGGCTAAACTGACATGGGCCCACCTAAAAAAGGACCAAACGATATTTTTCCCTTGATTCTTATTTGTCTCTTCTTTGATTCGAGGAAATTAGTCTTCCTCAATCGTGGTTAGTGATGTAACTTATTTTGTTACTGAAAAAACGGGGGTCTAACAACCTCACCCAATATTTCGTTTAACAATCTGTATGGACAAACTCCAATATAATTTCAAGAGAATCAACTAGACAGTCAGACTCAATCAATGGAAATATATCCAAGAGTTGTATCTATGTTTCACAATGTAATCAGCAAATCAAACAGATAGAAATCCGTGAGCCTGATTATTATTTGAAACAACTTGAATGTTCAATTATAGTATAATGCCAAAACACCAAAATTTTGTTAACGAGAAACCGTTGCAGAAACCCTACCTAGTCCATAAACACTACATCAAAGGTTAGATTGTCTAATTGATTGAATATCCATAACCAATCTCACATCATCAAGGCACAACCTGTGATATTTCACCGACTCTGGTGGAATATGGCCGAACCCGGGTGGTGAACTCCAGAAAACGGCTCGAACTTGATAAAAAAAAATGAATTTTGTATCAAAAGAATGCACAGAAAAGTGTAAATCCTCTCCGATTGGTCCGCAGATCAGAAAATATTTCAAGAATGGAAGATGTGGAATGGCTGACGAGCAAGAGGTGACAAAGGCAGCAAGAGATTGTCTAATTGATTGAACACGCCTAGAACTACGCACGGGAGTTTTGGAGTATATAATTCGCGTACCTTATTTTTGATAATAATTATGTTGAATCAAAATACTATGAGTAACTTTGGATAATGATAAGAATTCAAATATCTCCAATGCGGATAAAGAATGAAACTATCCCGTGACACAATAAATTTTATTATTACTTTGCTTTCACTTTGAAACATCAGAACATCCCCTTTTACTAAGAAACTTTTGCATAACGATGAAATTATATTTGACCTATGACAACCGAATAGTCTTTTACAATTTCCGCTTTATACTTGCTTGATCACTTTCACTTGTCTGAATAAAAGATTGGAATTATCAAAGGCTGGATAGCTTAGAGTACAAACCAAGGCAAGACTAAAGTTAAGAAGAGGAAGAAGAGGTTCCATTCGTTAAACCGTGTAAGGATTCGCTTCACATAGTCCAAATTTTCGCCCAGATTGTTTGCCACCCGGGAGTGTCACTGATTACGATAATCAAGAGATTATTGCACCCACACCAATATGCTGATAATCCAATACTTCTACGTCTTCAATCAAGTTTGAAACAACTTGAACGGTACCAAAGACCAATGTTCAAGTGCCAATCAATTTATATTAACAACCAAAGGTTAGATTGTCTAATTGATTGAACTACGCACAACCTGTGATATTTCAATTATATAGAAAATATAATGCGGAAAAGAAATAACACAAACACCAAAAATTTTGTTAACGAGGAAACCGCAAATGCAGAAAAACCCCGGGACCTAGTCCAGATTTGAACACCACACTGTATTAAGTCGCTACAGACACTAGCCTACTGTAAGTTAACTTCGGACTGGAATGTAGTTGATCCATAACCAATCTCACACTGATCAAGGTACAGTCGCGTTCCTTACGCCTCTAGAACTACGCCGGATTCTACGCACTTGATTCCCTTAGATAATCTCACCCACAAATAAGAGTTGCTACAACCCAAAGTCGAAGACTTGATAAAAAAAAATGTATCACACAGAAAAGTATATTAAATAGATAAATCTATCTCCCACAGAAATACCTATGAGTTTTGTTCCGTCTTTTGATAAATCAAGGTGAACAGGAACCAATTGATATACCAGACTTATATTCCCGAAGAACAACCTAGAAATATCAATCACCTCACAATAATCTTAATCGTATGGTAGCGAAACAAGATATTGTGGAATCACAAACGATGATACAAATATGTTTGTGACAACTTTTTATCTTGCCTATCGGAGAATAAATCTCGAGCAAATCTTAAATAAGATAGTACTTAATAGGATAGAATACAACAAGATCAGAATACGCAACTACAGAGAAAATAGTTGGGTCTGGCTTCACAACCCCAATGAAGTCTTTAAGTCGTTAACCTAATGGTTTTAGAAAAACCTAGGCTAAAGGAGAATCGACTCTAGTCGCAACTACTATCACACAGGAGGTGTGGGGATTAGCTTTCCCAGTTTCTAGAGTTCTCCCTTATATAGTCTTCAAATCAGGGTTTGCAGTCAATGCTACCTTGTTAACAAAGCATTCAGTATTCACCGTTTGATGAAAACCTGATTAGACTCAAGCTAATATCTTTCAACCGTTAGATCGAACTTACCTCGTTATGCACAAATGAAAAGTGACTTCATTTAGATATGAGTAACCGTACCTAAATGTATACACCTTCATTTAGATATGAACACATTCATATCAACCTTGTTCATCTTAACCATAACTAGTTCAAATGACTCAAATGAAACTAGTTCTAGAGTTGTTCAATTGTTTATATTCTCATAGAAGTATACAAGACACAATTGAAGCAAAATCGATTTTGATTCACTCGAATCAATTCATGAACATTATAGCCACGGTTTGCAAAAGATTGTATTCCTTATTATATAAATGTATTAGTTCATGAACAAACCGATTTTAGAACATAACCCACTCAAGTATGCAAACGTGTACGCATACCTAAGTGACCGGACTTAGTTTGGGTTCGCCAGTATGCGAACGTGTACGCATACCTCCAAACTCAGTTGAATTCCCGGACTTGAACTTACGCCAGTACGCATACGGGTATGCACACCAAGTTCCCGGAATTTCATTAAACCAACTAGTACGCATACATGTACGCATACTATGGTTCTCGGACTTGGAATAACTTGCAACAGTTAGCATACAAGTACGCATACTGTTCTATATCCAATCATGGTTAATTGTTCTAAACTCCCATTTCAATCATTGAAACATTCTTAGATGATGAGAATAGCTGTCTCACACAAACTATTAGCTTCGACGCAATTTTCAAGTGATCGAATGATCGATACGAAACATTCCGAGTCTACACCAAATGACTGTCTCACACAAATCATATAAGATGTTACCATGCGATTTTCATATGATCATCTTTTGACTTTCGTTAAGAATATAAGATGAACTTGGCTAAAGCGAAATCTTACTAACACATATTTCGAGAAATATGCAAGCGAGTTAAACTCAGCTCGAAATATCAAATGTGTATAATCGAAGTCTATATAGCTATACGACTTTTGTCTCAAATAGGAGATAGAGTACATAAACTTTTGAGTGACAAATGATTTCAAGTCTCCACATACCTTTTGTTGATGAAGTTCCACAAGCTCCCCTTAGTAGTTCTTCGTCTTCAATCGATGAACGCCGTGAAGTCTAAAGCTCAACTACACTTTCTATCCTAATCCGAGACTTAGCTATAAGTAGACTAGAAATCAAGACTTATAATTTTGGCAACTAAACTTGACAAATAAGCTTGAGATAGCAACACTTGCGAGTTCGACCGAGTAGTGCTCTAACAATCTCCCCCTTTGTCAATTTTAGTGACAAAACTATCAATACATATGGATTACAAAATTAATAAACTTTGTAGCTTCTCATCCAAATGCTTGATTTCCTTGGTTCTTCAACATTACTCGAAATCTTCGTCACTTCCAAGTACTCCAGTGATTCTAAACGTGTTCAACTCAGCATCATAGTTGTCGAAGATCCGTAGCCTAGTTTGATTAGGGACCATAACTTTTAATTGGGGGTCATAACTTTTTATTTGCACCCCAATTTTTTGAGGGGCGTATTAAACCGATATTGAAAAGACTGTTTTACCCTTTACTAAACATAAATCTTAAAAATCAGTTAACTCTAATTGGAAACTATAATTTGGCTCCCAATCTATATACCCTAATCCTAAACCAAAAGAGAAAATCAGTTTTTCTTTTTTCTTTTCATCTTCCTCTCCTCCCCTTTCTCTTCTCCACCACCACCATTAACGACTCCACCGAGATTTTTTTTTCTTCAACCGATTCATCGTGTAATCATCGATGTTAGAAGTTAATCGACGATTAAATTCTTCTACAAACATGGCTCGTACAAAGCAGACCGCTCGAAAAGCACTTCAAATCCCTAATCTCGTTGACACCGTCAAAGGCAAGGTTGTCGAGGGACGAACTCCCAAACCCAAAAAATCGAAACCCAAAAAGATATGGCTCCAATTAGAAGGTATGTGAACTTAAACCCACCTTCTATTCGATTTGTTGTTGCGTTTTGATTGTGAAATTGAGTCTGATAACTGAAATTTAGCGGTTTCAGTTAAAGGGTCGTTACTATCGAAATGGAAACCCCTAACGACTTTTCATTTGCATGCGTATTATATGAAAGTCGTTAGTGTATGAGGTTGAAGATGACTGATAGACGTATTTATGTGTCTATTTTTATCTCAATTTCTTATAATGTTAGTACCCACTTTTGTACTTATTTTGGTATTTTATGTCTTTGTAGGTGTTTTTGGAGAAATACACTTGTGCGGAGAAATTGGCTCGAAAAGTGGCATTTGCAACACCCAGATGAATGCGTTATTGGCACCCAAGATTTGGTTATTTCCACCCTAAGAATTACTATTTCCACCCCAGTTGCTAAAGGGACTCCACTGGAGGATAAGGGGCAACCATCTTCAACATTTAAATATTTATGTTTTGGCGGGAAAACTTTTCAGCGAAGAACAGAACTCGGGTTTTGTTGAGCAGTTTCGAGGGAGATTCAATCGCCAGATTTTGTTTGGATGGACTTGAATGGATTAAACATGCTCGGTATGGGTGATTGAGCGGACTGTTTTGGGCTGGATATCAAGTTTGACGATGGACATGGGAGTTAGTATTATCGGGTTTTTGATGGTGATATAGATGGAAGTTACGTGAGGAATAAAGGGATAATATTTTCCCTGAGATTAGATTCTGCCTATTAGAGAAGATTTGAGTTTAAAAAGGAAGTACAATACGCGTGAAAATAAAACAGGGAAGTAAAAACCCGCGACTTGCCGTGGGGAAAAGAGAAATATTTTCGGGATTTATTTGTCTTGTGGTGTATATATATCCTGGTTTTGAGCAACAGAGGGTCAGTCGGGAGTTTTGGGGTCGATTGGAGGCTGGAAAATCAAAGCAGAGAAGTTGCAGGAAGAATACGCAGCAGCAGGTGAAGAAGACGAAGAACTGACGCTTCAGAACTGTCGTTCTGAAGAACACGAAGAACAAACAGAAAAGAACCGTCGCTGTTGAACAGTGTCTGCGATAGAAGCTTTGTAACAGTTAGGTTTAAATCTGCAACACTTGTATTGTAGCAGTGACGTCTGTAACATATTTACAGCGTTGCAAATCTCTATCTTAAACAATTTCTTCAATAAAAACACCTTTTAGAGCTATGAAAAATTCTTTTGAGCGTGTTTCTACCATGATGAGCTAAACCCCATCGCTGGGATGACGGAGGAAGCCAACTCTCAACACTATGGTAATTTTATTAAATTATTTTTACGACTTTTGCATTAATATAATTTGAATTATGATTTTAAATTAATTAGTTGTGATTTAGTTTGATGGGTTATGCTTAGCTTAGGTGTTTTGATAATCCATGCTTACTATTTACAATTAATGTTTTATAAAATCTACCTTGGCAAAGATTAAGAGTCAATAATTGTTGTTTTTGGAGCTATACTTGTCTAAGAATTAATATTGAAACCATAGAATTAGAGTTTGGTGAAATCCTGATTCCCAGTAACCTCTCAATATTGTCATTATCTTTTCTTTTATTTGCTAGATTAATTTTATTTAAGTCTAAAATCAATATCTTCCCAAGTCCGAGAATCAAACCCTTTACTTACCACAATTAAAACTACATCAGTTTTTGGCGCCGTCGACGTGGACTTGTATTTAGGTTTAGGTTTTAGGTTTTGCATTTTTTTTAGGTTTTGAATTTTTCAGAGGGGAGTTGGAGCCCAGCTTGTTGCTAGGTTACCAACCAAAAGCTTTGTATGATTCAGGGTTCAGATATGAAAACTAATTGGGGGATATAGCTACAAGACAAAATAGGAGTCCCAATAGCAATTATGGGTCACCCCTTATGTAATTATTTTTTTAATTCCTAATTTACCCCTCACTAATTAGGTTTAGTGGTTAATAATAATTAGTAAAAATCTTAAGTATTTGGGGGATAGATTAGTGTGTATTTTTATTTGTGTTTGGGTGAGAGTAGAAGGAGGGAAAAAAATATTTGAGAGGAATTTCTTTTTTTGAAAATGGAAGATGATTGTGATGAGAGAATTACCGCTAATAAGAGGTTGAAAAATTGATTTTTTTTCTTTGAATCCACCATTGTTGCAGCTGAAAAAGCTTGGTGCCGGCATGGTATTCAACCAAAAACCCATGCGGGCAATTGTTGGAAATGTTCATAACTTGTTTGCCACTATCCGGGGGGGTTTGGGGGGCGTAGCCCCTCCGAGGGGCGTTGATTTTTCTGGTTTTGATCTTCAGAATGTTGATTTTTTTCTGGTTTTGAACAGGTACCGGCATGGTAATCTAGTTTTCGAGCATGCCGGTACATGTTCCGGCATGGTATTTTGCTTAAATTTCTATGCCGGAACAGGATGAAAAGTATCCAGAATATTGTTTTTTTCACTTGACTACCGCATTGATAGGAAATTCTCGAGCATGCCGGTATCATGTTCCGGCATATGGTCTTCATCAATTCCGACATGGTCTTCATCACTTCCGTTTTGAATTTTTTTTCGGTATTAATCAGTCCACCGCTAAGCATGGTCGGTTGATATGAAGACCATGCCGGTATTGTTTCCCGATACCATGTTGCTTTATTTTCTATGCCTAAGTGGACCGATTAATACCGAAAAAATTCAAAACGGAAGTGATGAAGACCATGCCGGAATTGATGAACACCATATCTTTAACATGATACCGGCATGGTCTTCATCAATTCCGGCATGGTCATCATCACTTTCAGCATGATCTTCATCACTTCCGAATAAAAAAAAATTGGTTTCCAAAGTGAGGAGAAGAGAATTTGATATAGAGTGGGGAGAGTTTAGAATTTGAAAGGTCATCACCACTTTCAGCATGATCTTCATCACTTCCGAATAAAAAAAAATTGGTTTCCAAAGTGAGGAGAAGAGAATTTGATATAGAGTGGGGAGAGTTTAGAATTTGAAAGGGAATGGGAAATATTTGGGTTTCAAATCTCCACCCCTAAATAAGATTTATAAGAAGTGGAGATGGAAATGGGGGATATGATTTTGTTTTTTGATTTTAAGTTTTTGATTTTTATTTTGTGGGAAGGGTATTTTAGTATTTTCGCCCCCAAAAGTCACCCCTTAGCACACACCATGGGTTGGGGGAAGTAATTCATATCCCCCAATTAGTTTCTATATCCCCCAATTGCGTGTTCTATATTTTCCCAATTAGCACTTTTTTTTTTGTTCTATTTTACGTCTTTGGTATTTTTGTTTTTGTTGTGCAGGTTTTGCTTGAAACGGAAGGTGAAAAGTTGGACTTGCCATAAAATAAGAAAGTTGAAGATTTTATTTTTGGTAGTTATTTATTTATTTTTGGACTTGTAATTTTCTTTTATTTGTTTGTGTTTATTTTTAGTTTTTTTTTATTTGTAAAAAAAAAAAAAAAAAAACACTAGCACACACCAATTGTGCATCCCTCGTCAGATCACCGAGTTTAGGAAAACTCGTGAATTAGTAAGCTGAACCCATGCCTTGGGCCTTATGGGAGTTAGTTACCATGTGCACGATTTTCTTGCTTCAAAAGTCCACAAACCTCACCTCGTACCTTTGGGTATATTTTAAATGACAACCAATTAATTCAAATCATATTTCAATTAAAATTAATGCAAAAGTCTAGGTAACCCAAGCTTACCTAAATTAGTGAACCTTCAAAGATTTGCATGTGCACGATTTTCTTGCTTCACTAGCATTACTTCTATTTTTTTGTTGGATAAAAACCGAAATGGTTGAGGAAAAGGATGATGAGGTCCCAAAAATACCTACAAACACACAAAACACCATCACAAGGACGAAAACGAGAACTAACAATACGAAAAACCCTTAGGGATCGTTTGAACCCGTCTAGGGTAGTGCGTGACCAACGTCTTCTTCGGCTTCAAATGATAAACTCTTGTGTAGTTTTTTATTATTATTATTATTTTTTTTGAAACAACAAGACAAAAATTTACTAACAATTTAACACTTGAATCTTCGCAACTTGTAATGTCTTAGTATCATGAACTAACAACTTATATCATTTGATTTTTCTTGCTCTTATAACTTCTCAATTTGATATTAGACTTTTTCTCTAATGTCTCAATAGATTGTTATCCCTAGCATTCCAATTTCTATCTTTTCGGTGAGAAAGCAGTATGTAAACTTAGAGACTATTGGCATGCTTCGTAAGTTTAGGGGATTAGAGAATGAGAACCCGTATACTTATCATAGCTGGGTTAACCGTAGGATCGAATTTCTAGATCAATATCGCGACTAATAGGTGAATAATTGTTAATACCTCGCGAGATCAATAAACGGCACTATGGTCATAAAAAGAGTGATGTCCATAATGTTCAGTTGGATATTCATATTCATTGTGATGGCTATTATAATACAGTTTGACATCCTAACTGCAAGGGAATTCTACACAAACACAAAAGGTGACATTGCGAAAGTATCATCCCGCCCGAGATAAGCAATATAAATGACGGAAAATTTATTTAATGAAATCCTAAGCATGATGTATCAAAACATTTAAGCTAAGCATACCTCATCAAATTAAATGACAACCAATTAATTCAAATCATATTTCAATTAAAATTAATGCAAAAGTCTTAAAAAAGAATTAAACAATTTTACCCATGTATGAAATTCGTCCAAAACACGAGAAAGATGTGAAGACCTAGCGAGATCTTTTCCTTCAATTCAATTTGAAATGAAGAAGACGGGTGTTGTGGACAAATTGGGTGTTGTGGACAAATTGGGCTATATATAGCCGTGGGTGACAATTAGCAAAAATGAAATTCCCAAATGTCCTCATAGGGGTGCTCCGAGCAACTTTTTTTTCCAACAATATTTATTTCCCAAAAATACCTACAAACACACAAAACACCATCATAAGGACGAAACGAGTACTAACAATAAAGACACTATTGGCATGCTTAAGTAGTTTAGGGGATTAGAGAATGAGAACCCGTATACTTACATCAGAATATCGCGACTACAATACCTCGGAGAGTTGTGAAGACCTAGCGATCTAGGAGAGTTGTGAGATTATATATTTGTACAACACACCTTATCTATTTTTAAGACAACTACATCTAGTTGTGGTTCAGCTCTATAAAAGGGTCCAGAGCAATATATTTTCATGGGTTGCGTTTCCTTATGAGTTAGATCCGAATGGGTTCCAAGGTTCTAGAGTCCTGGTAAAACTCAAATAAAAACTTAAGCACATAATAACTCCGAATAATTGAGGATTCTCAAAACTAATAATGGACACATCCTGAAACTTATACGTATATAATTGGAAGGAAGGTTTTTGGTGGGAAAACATGGGTTTCTAAATAACCGAACTTCTTTTTATGGACACTATTAGGTTCGAGAGAGCCAGTATGAAGTCATGTGTCAAATGGTCGAGACGATATCAAGTCCCAAGTGAGGGATCTCTGTGGGAGCTAAAGGTAAAGGCACAAGGAGAATGATAATCACCCCCAAACTTAGAATTTTGGGTGTCTCTAGATAGACTAGCTACAATTTCCCCAATTTCTGGATCATCAAAATCAAATGGTCAATTGCTTCATGTAGATTATACTCAGATTAATCCTCACTCATATTTAAAGCTTCTACAGTTCATCTTTCTCTTCGCAATTATTCAAATCATATTTCAAAATAATATTCTCGGGATTGCGATATTTCGCAAGTTATTCCGAAATAAAAGACAAATTTTTTGTCATCCATTATGTAATACCCTATATAAGGAGCCGAAATTGTAAAAAAAGGATTCTTTTGAGTGTTGGGCAAGTCATTAGGAGAGAGAAAGTTTAGAGTGATTGTAGTTCTTTAACCGATTTCCATTTCATCTTGTAAACATTTTAAGATTTTAATCAATAAAAGTTACAATTGTTCATTCTAAAAAGGATTTGATTGTATAGATTCTTGTGAGGGGTGTAGTGTAGATTTCCAACTACATATTGGCGCTAGAAACAAAGTGAGTGAAGATTGACACCGTGATTTGAAAGAATTTGGAGTAATAGGGAATGAATTTCATATAATTTTCAACAATTTACTAAAATTGAGAAATGGCTAGAAGAAGATATGCATCAGAACAACCAACAACTGTTAGAAGGAGTAGGAGACTTGCTGGAGAAAGGAGAAATCAAATGGGGGAATCCTCAAGAATGAACATAAGAAATAATGAAGAAAATCAAATTCAGTCACCAATTCAACTAGTAGCGAATAGAACTGTGGATTATGATAGAGTAAGCGTGCATACTTAGAGATCAGACTCTATGGACGAAAGGGGAGAAGAACAACAATTGGTAAACAATGGACAAGAGGAGAGAGACCGAGAAGGGATTGGAGAAATAATTCATGGAAATGAAGAAATCGCAGCATTAGAGGCGTTGAGACAAACAATACATGAAGAAAGACGATTAGAGGCAGAGGAGCGTGCAAATTTGACAAGACAAAATCATGAGTTGAGGATGGAAAACATGAGATTACAAAATATAAGGTCGAGAAGCACTACAAGGTCAAGCTCAAGATCAGTTAGAGAGGAAAGAAGAAGAATTTTACCTACAGAAAATGCTGATGAAGAAAATCAAGAAGAAGCGCAAAATCCATGCATAGAACATTGCGAGAGAAGAGAAGTGATGAAAGATCGTCATATCCCACGTCCCGAGACTCTTCAAAATGGGCAAAATGATGGAAATCAAGGAAATAGGCAGCGTCAAGGGCAGAATAACCCAGTTGATGAAGAAAATCAGGAAGAAGGAAGAAGAATATTGCATAGGAGAGAAGCACGGAGGAAGCAAAAAGAGATTGAAGATGAAATTGAAAGACACTATGCTGAACAAGCACGTCTAGCCTGCGAGAGGGAAAGATTAAGAACAAAAATGGAAGAACAGGAATTGGAAGAAGCAATTCGCCAGAATAATCATGATAATCGAGAAAGAAGGCGAGAACAAAATCGCAACAATGGTAATATCAATGAAGAATATGAAAGAGTACAAAGGAGAACCGATAGGCAGCAAAGAAGAGAAAATGATAGATATAACGGTGTGCGAATTCGTGAAAGAAATGAAGGAGAAGATCGCAGAGAAAGACGAGAAGAGAATGATGAACAAGAAAGTCAAAATAGACATGAACGCAGGAGAAGAGTGGCGGAACTAAAAATACCAGTGGATTCAAATTCTGATGTAAATGAACAAATCTTGAGAGAATTAGCAGAAATGAGAGGAATGCTGAACAGTAAAAAGGGAGGAGGAAAGAGACAATTGGATGAGGACATCGAGGAAGCTGCGAAAACTCCATTTACACAAGAGGTACATCTAGGAGGAATACCCCCAAAGTGTAATTTACCTGCGTTAACTAGCATTTTTGATGGAACAACTTGTGCAATACAACACATCAAAGCTTATGTGAGATGTATGTTACAATGGGAGCATCATGATGCTATATTGTGCAAGTATTTTGCATCAAGTTTGACAGGAGAAGCGTTGAAGTGGTTTGAAGATTTACCAAGAAACACAGTCACATCATTCAACCATTTACAAGCTATATTTTTAGGGGCGTACATAAGTAATAATTCCTCGCGACCGGGTATTGAAGATGTATTTGGGTTAAAACAAAGGGTTGGCGAAAGTTTGAAACATCTGACCGTGAGGTGGAAGACAATGTGTAGCGATATGGCTGGTCGTGTGGATGAGAGATATCTCATTTTATCATTCATTAATGCTATGTTCGCAACCAATCTGTTATATATTCAGGTTTTTAGAATTAAGAATACAATCACAATGACTGAGTTGCGAGAACTTCAGGAGGAGTATATTGCTCTAGAGGAAAAGCAAAATGAGATGGAATCATATCCTGTTGCGAATGCAAATTCAAGAGCTGCGAATGCAAGTTTGTTGCCTAAATTGATAAACACAGTGGCGAGCACCTCGCAGGGTCAACAAGAAATGGTAACGGATGATGGTCAGCGAAAGTTAGTGGCCATGGGAAGTCGTGATCAGGAAGAATTTGAAAGAGAGAGAAACTTCTATAACCGTGGTGGAAATAACAAAATTCAAAGACTTGATCAGCCGCAAGAAACTTATGGAGGTTAGAGGCAGAATTATCATAGAGGGTAGCGAGGTCATAGGGTAGTATGGGAGGAAATCAAGATGCCCACACTGAATGCTAGTGTGGAGAAGATATGGGAAGCTATAATCCTGATGGAAAATATACCTGCGCCATGGAACATGGGGAATGAACCGCCTCCGGGTGACAGAAGTCATGAATTCTGTTCCTATCACCATTTTCATGGACACCTAACAAATGATTACAGAAACATAAAAAGAATCATCCTCAGAATGATAGACCAAGGGAAGCTAAATCATTTCTTAAAATGTGAAGAAAAGACTCAACCATTGCCACCACCACCAGAAATCCACAGAGTAAACACAACAAAAGGGAAAGAAACATTTGTAGTAGAAGTTGGAGGGAAGGCCAAAAACTTGTTCTGCAACTCTATCGTACATTCGTACAAGACAATTGAATATTTTCATGATAGTGTTCTCAGTAGAGTTTTCGCAAGAGATGCTGACAATAGAGAAGTAATGAACATTGCGAAGACATCGCCACTAAAAGAATGGCAAACGCAGATTATTTCTTTTACCGCAGAAGAGGTACCTGAGGGTGGCGAGATGCATGACAGTCCATTAGTGGTAAGATTGGATATTAACCCAAAACCTGTTGATGATGGAGATGATGAGGCAGAAAATTCATGGGCAATCAATAGAATCTTAATTGATACTGGAAGCTCTGTAAACATCCTTTTTTACCATACTTACAAGACTATGGGAGGGAAGGACGAAGATCTGATACCTTCAACTTATAAGATTTATGGTTTTAATGGTACTGCCAATAAACCAAAAGGAGAAGCTCATATGCGAATACCATTGAAAGGATTATCAACTGAAATTTGTTTTGCGTAGTTGATGTGGAGTCCCCTACAATGCATTAATTGGGCGACCTTGGTGATCGCTGTCGTAGGCGTCAAAAATTACACTTTCTTACTACTCAAAATATATAATGAAGCAAGGGCAAGAAAGCATCGTTCCCACAGAGAGGACTAGGTTGTCAATATGTTTTGGTATCTTATAAGTAACACGGGGAAATTTCTGATTGTGTAAATAAAAATAAACAAAAAGCAAATAAAGCACGCAAATCAAGGATGTGAAATATTGGATAAAGGTTTCATCTTCAATTGTAAACAAGTTTTTGAATATATGAATAGAATTCCTAATTAATCTCGCTATCATCAAAAGCCCTAGAATATCTTATTGCAAGAATACTCCATAAATTTCCTAAGTCATCAACACACACATTAGAGCTGCGTATGTGAATACTACCTAAAGAATAACCTAACGCCTTGCACTAATTAAGTTCAATTCCTAGGAGCATTAAGTTTCAGAAATAGGCTAATCAATACAATTGTAATACATTGCGCAAACAATTCGAACAAAGGTCAATTTCTACATATGACTACAAGGATGTATCACTACAAACCATAATCATATTATGCTACTCGTATTCAAGGTTATCGCTCGATGATAAACCCTAAAATAGCTATAGATATGGATGTGAGTTCAATTAATTCTAGACTTAACTAAACAAACATTCAATCATATTACAATACATCAATCATGCAATTATTATAACCCGTAGAAATCAAACGATAATATTGAGAGAAAACTAATTCATAAAAATCATAACTTGTTTTCAAAATCCAACTACATCTTTAACCAATAAAAATAAATCAACTACTTGGGTTTTTGGAAATCATCACAAAGAGTTTAGAAGAATCTATCATGTGAAACCCTAGAAAACAAGTAGAAGCCTCCCTCATGGAGATTTTAGGTTTAGAGAAAGAGTTTTCTATTTATATGCTCCTCCCATTCCATAAGGATACTCTTTCCAATATTAGGTCTTCTCAAAACCCATCTCCAAGTGGTCCACCAAGCCCATGTGTGGAAAATACCCATGTAAAATTATGTCCAAAATCCGTCGCCGGAAAACTGGGATCATGGCCGGAAATTGGCCGGAAAAGTCGTCGGAGAGCATCTCAGGTGACCGGAAAAGTCCGCCCGGTCACCGGTCAAACATGTCAAATCGGTCAGGTCAAATGAGTCGACTCGGTCAAAGTAACGAGTCGGAACCGAGTTAGACATGAGTCAGATAGTCAGGTGAACTGACTAGGCTAACTGGTCTGAGTGAGGTCTAGGCCAAGGCTGTGCTGTGCAATGATTGCGCTTCACTGCTTCTCATCCAGCCACAATGGCTGTGCATTTACTCCCATGTACAGTACCAGATCATTCTATGCTCTCAACTGCACAACTCAAACTTCACTACAACCACGATCACCACCATTATCAATATCAGTTCCCCAACTCAAGGAGAAATATCAATCACGCCAACAACAGCAACACAGACTCATTCCGGCTCATTTCTCTCGGCTCAATCATCTTTGCACTCTGCCAGTTCAGACATCTGCGGCAATAGCTTAGCTTCTCTGCGAACTCAAAACAGCAATATCTCAGCTTAAGCCATCTCCCTGTGTAAGTTATCGGCAATTAATCCATGTAACTACAATCTCAGGCTCAACTCCTTTCTGTCAGATTCTGCTGACAATCGTGGAAGCTGCATCACCAGAGAACCACCAACGACATTACAGCTCCAGTCCCATGGCAAAACTCTCATCTGCATAACTCCATTTCTAGCATGTCATTCAAACCATCAGTCTTAACACCACTGCAACTCCACCAATTCACCTGCAATTCAATGCACTTTTAATTCCTGCAGCTGTAGCTTCTCCATTCTCTTTGTAAACCTTCCCAGCTACCGTCTATCCTTGAGCTAAACCTCATTTGTTGTCTGCAACAACACACAGTCTCAAGCACAAAGCAAGCACCCATCACCATTGCTTCTGCTCTTTTGTAATCACCTGGCTCAACCTGCGCGAACTGACAACATCTTGTCTTTAATCTCCAACAACAAACCCTTGTGCGAGTTCAGCTCCAACTGCTCTTATTCTCCAGAACTAACGGCAGCAGCTTCTTGTTCTTCTCCTTGACTCGAACTCATTACAGCACCAGCAAATACAGCCTTGTCTGCATCCTCCGCAACTGCACTATGACAACGCTTCTCCTTTAGGCGCTTACCAACAGCAACCTCAAACCCATTCAACTGCAACAGCTATGCAACTCAAATCCATTTCATGCATATAAACATTCCTTCATTCTGAAACTCCTCATTTGCTTCTCATGCTCACCTGCAACAATCACCAATAGCACCAGTTCTCAGTTGCAGCTTTAGCCTGCCATCTCCTTCACTGCTTCCTCTTGCATTCTACTCAGCTTGCTACTCCAGCTTCATAACCATTCATTCTCAGTACCACCCAACCACCAGTACCAGTTCATTGCCTGCAAGTGCACAAGCCTCATTCATCTACTTGCAATATCACCAGCAGCATCCACCACCAGTCCTTGGAAAACCACAAGACATAGCTCCATTATCAGTTCAATACCACCAGTGCTTCATTGCCTCAGCCACCCGGCAACAACTCATAGAACCCACAAATCTCTTCTCTGACTTCATATGAACCAGACTCAATTGAGTTTAATCCATCTTCAATTAATCCCTTCAGTAACTGCTCCTGTAACTCTCCAACACCACCATTTCCATCACCTTGTACTGAATTACCAACAACAGAAGCAGAATAAACAACACAGAATCACCATCTTCTTCCTTTGTTTCCCTGCTATAGCTTCAATTTCAACACACAAACCTTATAACTTCGATTGAAACTCAAATACGAGATAACCCATCCTTCAATAGCAAGGATTCATCAATTCCTTCTTCACATTCACTTCAAACCCTAGCTCTTCAGTCGACATCATTTCTGAGCATCAGAACTTGAATTTGGGTAATACCCATTCGTTAGCAGGGCCACCTCCAACCTTCCTCTTTATTTCAACCATCAATTTCTTTCACAGCAGACTAAATTCTCCAACAACAACGATTTTTCTTCAATTTCTCGACTCAGATCTTCAATGAATCCCCAATTTCTTACATGAATAAACAAACTAATCGTTTGTCTCGATTTTAATCTTCGAACTGAAATCTCGAGCCACTGCCTTAAATTTTAACATCGTCGGCGTGAACCCTTATTTGCACAGGTCTTGGTCTGTGTTGTAAGAGAAGAACCTGAATTGTTATCCTGAATCTCAACTCGACCTGTATGAAGTTCTAATACCAAGGGACGGTTAATGAACAACCCCAAGAGGTGATACGGGCCACCCAGTAGTAGCCCCTTAACCTTGGCTAGGCTCCAGATAGCACCCGCCTGTGAAATGCCCGCAATACCCGTTTTGCGCATTTTTCCTCCTCTTTTGCTCCGATGACTCCAAAACACCTAAAAAACTCAAAAGCAAATATAAGATACATAATTCACACGAAAAATAACAAAGAAAGCATAAATACTGGATATAAAATTAGGTGTTTTATGACACCTATCAGATTCCCCCACACTTAGACTTTGCTAGTCCTCGAGCAAATCAAACAAAACAAATTAAGAAAAATACATACAACTCCGTGTCGTCGAGGCTACGGTCACTTTTAGCATAAATAACAAGCCTTTAAACCACTAGGTGTCCCTAGTGGACGAGTTATAGTCTCGTGAGGGTTTACTAGAGATATACCCACAAAACCTACTTTTCCAACTTACTAGTTCTCCGTAATGATAGCATCCAACGCGCTAAGAAGACATAGAAATTCTGCACACTAGTCATAAGAAGTTAGACACATAAATGAACACAATCTCATTCTTAAAAGTTGAGAGAGAAATAACCATCCCTTATCGAAAGAAATTCGGGTTCGGAGTGATCGAAAGTCTCGACTCTGCCTCACAAGAAAGGGTTTTATGAAGTTGCTCTCAATAATAAATAGCTTTTTATGGGTCACACATGTGTCCAGGTTGGAATGAAGAGAGAATCCTGCGACACGTTGAATGGTAGGAAGGTAAAAACCCTCCGAAGTATTTTGAAAACCCACATCTTTTATAATTTTTGAAAACCCATTTTTCTGACGATCTCTTCGAAAGGAAATCAACCACTTAACGAAGGTGGGAATATGCTTACTTACCTCGTTATCCGTTTGATGTGCAGCTAGCACCACTCTCACAGCATCCATAGAAACGTCTTCGGTCTTCAATCGGTGTCTTC
The DNA here is from genome assembly GCA_023531295.1 of Papaver armeniacum. NCBI lineage: Eukaryota > Viridiplantae > Streptophyta > Magnoliopsida > Ranunculales > Papaveraceae > Papaver > Papaver armeniacum. The sequence continues at coordinate 148,507 of JAJJWW010005403.1, read as the reverse complement.
ATCTTCGTCTTCGGTCTTCAACTCTTGATGATAACTCTTGAACTTCATAGAATCTTGACAATATGATTCTTTCCTCTAATTCCTTATTGCTTGAAACTTCTTTGTAGATATTCCTTCTTCCATTGGCTTTATTGAAAGAACAAAACTAAAAACGAACTATACAAACTCAAAATATGATACAATGAATTTTTCTTGCCTCTTTTTTTTTTTTTTTTTTTTTTTTTTTTTTTTTTTTTTTCATATGAGACAAGAAAAATAAAACAAATACAAAATTAAAAACAAAACAAAATAATAAAAACTAGTAACGAACCTAAAAATTTTCTCTTGTCTTTTTTTTTTTTTTTTTGACAAGAGAAAGTAAAATACAAATAAAATAAAAATGTAAGTACAAAGGCCATGGTGTAAGTACTTTACCGCTTGATTCTTCACAACTTATATGTCTTGATATCATAAACTTCTCGAACTCTCATCCTTGATAATTTTCACTCTTGTACAATAGTCTTCAACTTATAAAAATTCTGCGCCTTGTTTTGTTGCCTTACTTGAATCTGAAATTTGCTCATTTTTGTATCATTGCTTGTAAACCTCGAACATGTTCAACTTTCCTTCAAATTTTGTGATGCTCCTCTTGTTGATGATGATGGTGTTTCTATGGACCTGTTGGTGTAGAGAGAGATAAGGTGGATGGTGCTAATTGCGAACAAGATTACAAGTGGTATGTAAGTTAGCAATTCGATGTCACCATCATGATTGACAAAAATAGCACTCAAGAGATCAAAATAGTGCTTCTATGGTGGGAAGTTGGGTAGCTCACCATTCTACCCAGAATTTACGTACGGTGACACACACTCTAAAAGCACAAATTTAAACAGGTACAAAGAATTGAAGGTCGGTGCCTCACATTATGTAACATGGGTAGTCTCCACTATAGGGGACCACTACTCTAATACCGAATTCAGTCTGCACCTTATTTGCCACTGGCATAGTTAAATCCAACTTTAACTCTCATACAATTAAGAAACCCGATCATGTTCTCTGTCATCTCTAAGTTCAGTCACTCTCATGAGATTCTCGATGTAATCTTAGCGACATGTATACTATGTGACTCTAAACTAACCATAAGTTGGAGTTTTTTATTCACTATTTTACACAAAAGTTGAAGAATTTAGGAAAAATTTACAACGCAAATGCATAACCACTCCCCCACACTTAAACTTTACATTGTCCTCAATGTAAATTGAATCGTCCAAAGAAAGTCAAGGTGGGAAATCCTAACAATTTGCGACAAGAAAAAAAAAAACTAAAAACAAGACAAGAAAAAGATAAAAACAAGACAAGAAATACAAAACCTATGGGTTTCCTCCCATTTAGCGCTTGGTTTAAAGTCGTCAGCCCGACTATATCCTTGCAAGATTCATTCCCCATATACCAACAATCTGAAAAGTTGGGGATCCTTCCATAGAACCTGTTTTGGAAACACTAGCTTCACACAAATATTAGTAATATAAAACATAAATGAAGCTATTAACCGATAAAAGTTTCCCCCAAACTTATTCTTGTCCACACTTGGAAGTGTATAAAGAATATAGAAGTCGGGTACTTCCACGGTTTCTTGTTCCAAAACCTGCATAGTATGAGAATCAAGTTTCTCTAATGGCGGAAAACGAGAAACAAAGTCATTCAACAATATTCTCGAAGCACATACATTCAAACCAATAAGAGGTAAAGGAGAAGAAACAATAGGCAAAGGGTTAGAAAAACCTTGCACAATCTCTTGTATCATGGAATCCTCTTCATCCTTGAAAAACTCAAGTGAATAATTCACCTCATGTATATCATGGTCCTCTATCAAACCTTGCAACCATTCTTCGTCCATTTCTGCCTTAACCAAAGTCTCGACATTAACATCATCATTACAATCATATGCAAGCTCAATTGGGTCTTCCACAATAGTGGTCATAACGGTCTCATTCTCAATACACTCCTCTTGATTAGACTCAAACCTTGTTGCAAGAAAGTTTGGTAACACACTAGTTTCATCATACTCAAGTACCTTTTGAATAGGTGTTTGATCATTATAAAGATCAAGAGTTGAGTCAACTACACTAATGTCATCAAATATTTCCAAAGGTTGGTCCGTTTCAACACAATCAACTTTACCGCAAAAAGACTCCATTGTACACTCCTCGGGGATGCCACCATAAATTGGTTCAAACGATGTATTTTCATAATAATCATCACTATCATAGTCAACATAAGATTGGCTACCACTTCCCAAAGATTGGTCTTTCGCAGAATTTTGCATGTCCTCTTTGTATTCTTCAATGCCTTGTCTTAAAGTGGAAACACCTTTTTGAAGCTCTTGGAGTGATCCATCCAAATTTTGAAAATAGTGCTCCATTTGTTGGTAAAGCTCATTCGACAAAGAAAAAGTAGAATTACTTACTTCAGTATTGTTAGGCCAATTATCTTCCCTTTGAATGGGTGGATGATCATAACCACGATCAGAAATTGGGCCAAACATACTATGAGCACATTCGGTCGATGAAACTGGTTCCATGCTTGGTTGTCCACAAACTGACTCCATGCTGACCATAAATTGTTGCATTTCATCTACCAAATTAGAGGAAATATGAATAGGAATACAACTAGTCTCCCCTCCTTGTGGTTGCTCACTTACATACCCACCGTAAGAAGGTTGAAATGTATGAGAACAACTAAAAGGGTACGTGGAATATTGACCATAACCAAAGGATTGGTTTTGATTGTATTCCCCATAAGGGTGATAGTTTTCATGTTGTTGAGGTTGAAAGCCGTATTGATTGCTCCAATATGCTCCGTCCATAGAAATTGGTACCTGAAACGAGATTCTCTAAACTCGAATAAGAACCAAAGAATAAGAAAAAGTAAAACAAAACTAAATACAAAAATAAGAAACCAAAAACAAATGACAACCGCTGCCTCCCCGGCAACGGCGCCAAAATTTGACCGCTGTCGTAGGCGTCAAAAATTACACTTTCTTACTACTCAAAATATATAATGAAGCAAGGGCAAGAAAGGATCGTTCCCACAGAGAGGACTAGGTTGTCAATATGTTTTGGTATCTTATAAGTAACACGGGGAAATTTCTGATTGTGTAAATAAAAATAAACAAAAAGCAAATAAAGCACGCAAATCAAGGATGTGAAATATTGGATAAAGGTTTCATCTTCAATTGTAAACAAGTTTTTGAATATATGAATAGAATTCCTATTTAATCTCGCTATCATCAAAAGCCCTAGAATATCTTATTGCAAGAATACTACATAAATTTCCTAAGTCATCAACACACACATTAGAGCTGCGTATGTGAATACTACCTAAAGAATAACCTAACGCCTTGCGCTAATTAAGTTCAATTCCTAGGAGCATTAAGTTTCAGAAATAGGCTAATCAATGCAATTGTAATACATTGCGCAAACAATTCGAACAAAGGTCAATTTCTACATATGACTACAAGGATGTATCACTACAAACCATAATCATATCATGCTACTCGTATTCAAGGTTATCGCTCGATGATAAACCCTAAAATAGCTATAGATATGGATGTGAGTTCAATTAATTCTAGACTTAACTAAACAAACATTCAATCATATTGCAATACATCAATCATGCAATTATTATAACCCGTAGAAATCAAACGATAATATTGAGAGAAAACTAATTCATAAAAATCATAACTTGTTTTCAAAATCCAACTACATCTTTAACCAATAAAAATAAATCAACTACTTGGGTTTTTGGAAATCATCACAAAGAGTTTAGAAGAATCTATCATGTAAAACCCTAGAAAACAAGTAGAAGCCTCCCTCATGGAGATTTTAGGTTTAGAGAAAGAGTTTTCTATTTATATGCTCCTCCCATTCCATAAGGATACTCTTTCCAATATTAGGTCTTCTCAAAACCCATCTCCAAGTGGTCCACCAATCCCATGTGTGGAAAATACCCATGTAAAATTATGTCCAAAATCCGTCGCAGGAAAACTGGGATCATGGCCGAAAATTGGCCGGAAAAGTCGTCGTCGAGCATCTCAGGTGACCGGTAAAGTCCGCCCGGTCACCGGTCAAACATGTCAAATCGGCCAGGTCAAATGAGTCGACTCGGTCAAAGTAACGAGTCGGAACCGAGTTAGACATGAGTCAGATAGTCAGGTGAACTGACTAGGCTAACTGGTCTGAGTGAGGTCTAGGCCAAGGCTGTGCTGTGCAATGATTGCGCTTCACTGCTTCTCATCCAGCCACAATGGCTGTGCATTTACTCCCATGTACAGCACCAGATCATTCTATGCTCTCAACTGCACAACTCGAACTTCACTACAACCACGATCACCACCATTATCAATCTCAGTTCCCCAACTCAAGGAGAAATATCAATCACACCAACAACAGCAACACAGACTCATTCCAACTCATTTCTCTCGGCTCAATCATCTTTGCACTCTGCCAGTTCAGACATCTGCGGCAATAGCTTAGCTTCTCTGCGAACTCAAAACAACACTATCTCAGCTTAAGCCATCTCCCCGTGTAAGTTATCGGCAATTAATCCATGTAACTACAATCTCAGGCTCAACTCCTTTCTTTCAGATTCTGCTGACAATCGTGGCAGCTGCATCACCAGAGAACCACCAACGACATCACAGCTCCAGTCCCATGGCAAAACTATCATCTGCATAACTCCATTTCTAGCCTGTCATTCAAACCATCAGTCTTAACACCACTGCAACTCCACCAATTCACCTGCAATTCAATGCACTTTTAATTCCTGCAGCTGTAGCTTCTCCATTCTCTTTGTAAACCTTCCCAGCTACCGTCTATCCTTGAGCTAAACCTCATTTGTTGTTTGCAACAACACACAGTCTCAAGCACAAAGCAAGCACCCATCACCATTGCTTCTGCTCTTTTGTAATCACCTGGCTCAACCTGCGCGAACTGACAACAACTTGTCTTTAATCTCCAACAACAAACCCTTGTGCGAGTTCAGCTCCAACTGCTCTTATTCTCCAGAACTAACGGCAGCAGCTTCTTGTTCTTCTCCTTGACTCGAACTCATTGCAGCACCAGCAAATACAGCCTTGTCTGCATCCTCCGCAACTGCACTATGACAGCGCTTCTCCTTTAGGCGCTTACCAACAACAACCTCAAACCCATTCAACTGCAATAGCTATGCAACTCAAACCCATTTCATGCATATAAACATTCCTTCATTCTGAAACTCCTCATTTGCTTCTCATGCTCACCTGCAACAATCACCAATAGCACCAGTTCTCAGTTGCAGCTTTAGCCTGCCATCTCCTTCACTGCTTCCTCTTGCATTCTACTCAGCTTGCTACTCCAGCTTCATAACCATTCATTCTCGCACCACCCAACCACCAAGTACAGTTCATTGCTCGCAAGTGCACAAGCCTCATTCATCTACTTGCAATATCACCAAGAAGATCCACCACCAAATTGGCAAACCACAAGACATAGCTCCATTATCAGTTCAATACCACCAGTGCTTCATTGCCTCAGCCACCCGGCAACAACTCATAGAACCCACAAATCTCTTCTCTGACTTCATATGAACCAGACTCAATTGAGTTTAATCCATCTTTAATTAATCCCTTCAGTAACTGCTCCTGTAACTCTCCAGCACCACCATTTCCATCACTTTGTACTGAATTACCAACAACAGAAGCAGAATAAACAACACAGAATCACCATCTTCTTCCTTTCTTTCCCTGCTATAGCTTCAATTTCAACACACAAACCTTATAACTTCGATTGAAACTCAAATACGAGATAACCTATCCTTCAATAGCAAGGATTCATCAATTCCTTCTTCACATTCACTTCAAACCCTAGCTCTTCAGTCGACATCATTTCTGAGCATCAGAACTTGAATCTGGGTAATACCCATTCGTTAGCAGGGCCACCTCCAACCTTCCTCTTTATTTCAACCATCAATTTCTTTCACAACAGACTAAATTCTCCAACAACAACGATTTTTCTTCAATTTCTCGACTCAGATCTTCAATGAATCCCCAATTTCTTACATGAATAAACAACTAACTGTTTGTCTCAGATTTTAATCTTCGAACTGAAATCTCGAGCTATTGCCTTAAATTTTAACATCGTCGGCGTGAACCCTTATTTGCACAGGTCTTGGTCTGTGTTGTAAGAGAAGAACCAGAATTGTTATCCTGAATCTCAACTCGACCTGTATGAAGTTCTAATACCAAGGGACGGTTAATGAACAACCCCAAGAGGTGATACGGGCCACCCAGTAGTAGCCCCTTAACCTTGGCTAGGCTCCAGATAGCACCCGCCTGTGAAATGCCCGCAATACCCGTTTTGCGCATTTTCCCCCTCTTTTGCTCCGATGACTCCAAAACACCTAAAAAACTCAAAAGCAAATATAAGATACATAATTCACACGAAAAATAGCAAAGAAAGCATAAATACTGGATATAAAATTAGGTGTTTTACGACACCTATCACTTGGTTACATGAGATCTTGGGTGTAGCATCGACTTACCACCAGTGCATCAAATTTCATCATCCCAGTGGTGTTGGAGTTATAAAAGGAGATTGGGCTGAGGGACAAAAGTGCTATGAAGTTGATGTGGAATCTTGCGAGGAAAGGGCTGCTCAAAAGAAGAATTGGAAGCGGAACATCAAAGAAGCACAAAGAAGAGAAAGACTGATGGTGGACGCAATAGAAGTGAGAGATGAAGATACCTTGCGAAACCAATGCTTGAAGACAGTTGGAAATTGCGATGATTTCGCAAAAGGGAAGGAAATATCAGGAAATTTAAATGAAGAAGCAGGGAGCAACAGAAGTAATAAGTGTAAGAAATGAATAATTGATTTTAGATTTGTGTAAAAAAAAAAAAATTGTTTTGAGTGAAAAAGGCATGTCGAAAGAACAAAGAATATGACGATCGAAGAAGGAGTACGCGAACGTCTCGCGAGACAGAATATATGAAAATCTAGTTATTAAAGCAAGATCACAGCAAACAAAGCAAGACAATGCGATAATTTCGCAAAGATAATGAGAAGAAATAATCAAAAATTAATGATATATACGAATGGGACGAACCTTTATGGCGTACACCCTAGTTCGCGAATGATATTTCACAAGAGGCTAATGTAAGACCTAAAGTGCGTCATATAAAGGGGTATCTCTTGACATGGCTCAGGGAAAAGGTTACACCGCCCCTGGAACTTGAGTCATGGAGATTTGGGGTCAATAAAGCCCATCCGGGAGAGATACCTTGGATTTCCAACTATATAAGGTTATACCCTGGTTGGACGACTGAGGATCTCTTCCAAGGAGTCAGTGTATGACCAAGGCGCCGAGGTACACGGTTGAGCCAAGAGTGCCTGGGGCATTTGAAGTGTCTCGGCCATTCTTGGCAAGTCTTGGCACATGCTTTGCACTCGGCCGAAGAAAACTCCACTTAGGGTGCAGTCTCGTAACCATAAGCCTTATAGGTATAAGGGATAAGAGGCTGCGAAAATAACTGGTTGTTGTTAAGACCGGATGGGAGGATCTAGTCTTGTATGGTCGATGTAAGCCTCCTTGAAGGGGCAACCAGGGAGATGATAAGGGCGGCACCCTCCATTAGGGAGCTGACAAGTGTCTTAAGACGCAAATGTCATGAGGCTCAATTTTCGCAAGAAAATTTAGACTTGTCATATTTGTGCGATGATCCTGAAGAGGCAATAATACTAACGCGAGGATAAGACGAGATCAATGGGTCTTTACATGAAAGTGTAAAGACGTCCTGCGATTTCGTCGCAAGACGGCAATGTTATGGGGCTTTATTTTCGCAAGAAAATTCAGGCTTATCATATTGACGCAATAAAATTATCCTGCAGAGGCAACAATACTAAAAACATGATAAGGCAAGATCAATGGGTCATTACATGAAAATGTAAAGACGTCCTGCGATTTTGTCGCAATAATGAGGGGTGGCGCACTAAGACCTTTAACTAGGAAGGCAAAATAAGACCACACAAGAAAATGAATAAGCAAATAAGCTTGCGAAAATGATTATATGCAAACAAATAAGCTTGCGAGTATACACATGGAGACAATCAGGAAAAATATGCTTGCGAAGACTAAGCAGCAACAGTTATGAAACTAAGGCATATTATTACTTAAAGGTTTTCGACTAAAATCTCTCATTTGAAAACAAATAACAGAGGCAAATATGGGAATGAATAGGATATAAACTTGTTATATTTATTTTCATATGATAGATTTATGCACTCATAATATTGATTAACTGTATTGCAAGAAAGAATTGTTCTTTTAACATGTGCGGAAAAAGACAACAAAATAGAACTTGTATTTGAAGATCCGAGAGATTTACAGTAAGAAGTTACAAAAATGGAAGACTAAAAGGATAAATGTACAAATATTACAAGAAAAGAAAGAAGAAAATGGAGTTATTTCTTAGTTCATTCTTTTTTCTCATCAGACTCTTCATCGAACTCCTCTTCTTCGCTAGCATCACTATCAGAGACATCCAAGGAAGGCATATTTTCAGGAATCTCATCAAGAAGACAAGGATATAATGAAAGAGGAATATTGTGGTCGCACAGATCTGTCCTAATAGTTTGATTGCGAAAACGGACAACATCATTCTGGAAATTCGCTACAGAAGTTTGTAGTTGCTTCTTCAACTTAGAATATTTGTCATTGCGAAGAGAGAAGTCCTTTGCAAGTTCTTTAATTCTAGTTTGAAACCTCTTCTCAGATTCTGCGAACAAATGACAACGAGTCAGTAACTTAATAGCAGTTTCACAAAAAAGAAGTGGTAAAGTAAAGAAGAACAGTTAACAACCTTCTCTGTCAGAAATCATATCTTTAACCAAGGAAGTATGCTCAGCATGAAGGCTGACGTTAACACCTAAGTTATTTCTGGCATTATCTAGAACTTTCGCAGCCCAAGCGAATTCATCGTCACTATTTATGACAAGAAGTGAACGAATTTGATTTTCTCGCTCATTAAGTATGGCATTTTGGCGAAAATATTCATCTCGTTCAATTTGAACTTCAAGAAGAGTTTTTTGGAATTTCGCTAATGCCTGTGCACCTTGATTAGCAATGCGGTCCTTGTCATCTATAAGGCTACTAATTTTCTTCCTTAGAATGTTATTTTTCTCGTGGGAGCTAAGATATAGACGTTTAAATCGGTTGGCTAAACCTAAACTAGATCTATGCTCAATTTCTAAGAGATGAAATTTGGTTTGAAGTTCATTTAATGAAAGAGAGTTAATTTTGTTTGACGAACTACTTAAAGATTCGTTGAGATGAGCGAGAAGAGCATCATTATCCATAGGCTCAGGAAATGAATGGAGAAGGATGGCTTCGTCAGAAAGATTATAAATGTCTACGAAAATGATAAGTCAGGCAAAGAAAAATAAATGACAAAGTAAAAACGAGGAAAAGAGAAGAGTTTTATACCATAAAGTTGCTGATTAGCACTTTGAAGGGTAGATATTTTATTCTTCTGGGTAGAAGATTCAGCTTCAAGTTGTTGAATTCTTTCGCGAAGAGCAGCAGTCTCATTTTCACTCTTCTTGCGAGATGTCGCAACTTCAACTTCTAGTTCTTCGTTCTTTTTGTGAAGCTGAAGATTTTTCTTTTCAAACTTGTTGCGCCTCTTCTCAAGATCTGAGGCAACAACAAAGGAAGCTCTTCCAGACTATAAAGAAAGATAAATAAACTATTAATATATGATTTAAAATTAAAATTATGAAGGAATAGAGAAACATAGACATACCAAGGCACTGAGTGCATTCAAGAAGCTGGGAGTCAATGATCTGGAGATCCCCAAGAGACTCATTACCCTCCAAAGAAAGAAGCATCACATATACTTGCGAGAGCTTCGCATATACCGGAGAGGTGGTCATCTCCAAGTCCCTGCATGGAGTCCGAAAAGATATTAGACAATAACGTCATAGGAGATTCAGTTGGATGATCCTCCTTCGCGGTAGAAATGTCTACATCATCGTCTTCTTCATCATAACTCTCACTAGATTGAGGACTTGAGCGAGAATAAGAATGGGTCTTTTGTTTTTTAGAAGGCGGAGCAGCAGATTTTTTCTTGCAAAGAGGGTCTTTACCCTTTCTTTTGATCCTCGCAGCTTTTGAAGCTTCTTCCTCTCCGGCAACTTTAGCACCAACCTACATACACGAATGAAGATAAGAAACAGAGGCAACAATATTGTGGATAACAAGAGAAAATATTTCTTACTTCATCCGTGATTGAGCGAAGTATCGCCAAAGTACTTGGCTTTGGATTTCTTTCATAACTTTTTCTCAATTTAGTGATCTGAAAATTGAGCAAGTTTAGTAGATATAAAAGGAAGGAAACATCGCAAAGTGAATGAAAATTAGGAAGTATACCTCTTTTTCTTTCCCGGGCCAATTAAATACCCAAGGCCGATAATTGGCGAGATTCGCAGGGAGAATATTTGAACCTGAAATGTAAGGTCCATTCAAAAGTAGTGGAAATACACACCACTTGTCGTCTTTGGATTAGCGAGGAACATTGTTCTTGCCTGAGTGCCAGTCAATATCCTGCATAAGTAGATTGTCACTGGGACTATTCTCTTTTCTTTTCAACCGAGCACCCCAGCGAGACCTATCGTTCTTCATATTTATCACTTCATAATTTTCAAAGAAGTTTTCTACTGAATACTTTTCAGTAACTATTTCTAAGTCCGCGAATTTAGGATCTTTGACCGTGGCGGGGTAAAGAGATCCCTTGCCAGCGCCATGATTGGAGAATTCAAGCATTAAGCGGATACAATCTCCACTTAATTGATAGACAGCTCGCGAGAACTTCTCATGAGCAAGAATTTCATAGAACAAGGGCAATTCAGGATTGTAGAGAGGAATGGGAAGACCTGCGAGGATTTGACCTAGCGAGATTATGATCTGGTGATCATCACAATGATGATCAGTAAATAGTTTTGTAGAAAGAACAGATGATGCTTCTTGATGGGGAATGGTGGATAAGGTAAAACCTTTCTCTTTTAAATTCTCTTGAGTCTCACCCAAAAGGACTTCATATCTACGACCAGGTGGAGCCATTCTTAAAATATGGGAATGAATGTAGAGTTGAAGATCAAGAGAAAGAGGAAAAGAAAGATTTACAGTAGCAGAGACGTAAATTGCGGAGGAGGAGAATGGAAGAAAAATTGCAGAGAGAAAGTAAAAAAGAAGAAGAGGAAGGAGAGAAAACTATATATAGAGAGGAGTTCTCGAGAAGATAAATGCATTTAATGCGAGAAGAGACGTGAATGGTCAAGAATAAACGGTTGAAATAGACGTGTCAAGAAAAGAGTGGAAGAAGAAACACGTGTAATAAATTTTGTATAAAAGTACGAGGTCATATCAAAAACAGATAAAGATGAACAGTTGCGGGATTTAAAAATACTAATTCTCATGACATTCTCTTCTTCGCAGAGAAGACATGAGAAGAGGAAAGATGTAGGATCAGAATATCGCGACTACAATACCTCGCGAGATCAATAAACGACAGCATTGCGAAAGTATCGCAGATAAGTAATATAAATGATGCAAAGAATGACGACAGCCAAAACACGAGAAAGATGTGAAGACCTAGCGAGATATAGGAGAGTTGTGAGATTATATATTTGTACAGTTGCGATATTTCGCAAGTTATTCCCGAAAATAAAGGACAACTTAGCTGTCATCCATTATGTAATACCCTATATAAGGAGCCGAGCAGGCCTATTGTAAAAAAAAGGATTCTTCGAGTGTTGGGCAAGTCATTAGGAGAGAGAAAGTTTAGAGTGATTGTAGTTCTTTAACTGATTTCCATTTCATCTTGTAAACATTTTAAGATTTTAATCAATAAAAGTTACAATTGTTCATTCTAAAAAGGATTTGATTGTATAGATTCTTGTGAGGGGTGTAGTGTAGGATTTCCTGCAACTACACTTACATAAGAGACGTTGATATGATTTGTGACACAATGAACTATCCGAATGTCTCCAAAGATGTGCTTAGGTTACGTTTGTTTCACTTCTCTCTCTATGATAAATCCAAAGAGTGGTATCATTTTATCCCCTCTAAAACAATTACCACCTGGGATGGTCTTGTAGAGGTATTTGTTAAGAAATTCTACCCACACCATAAGACTGCATCTGTTCGGCAGTCTATCCAAACCTTTAAGCAGAAATTAGGTGAAAAACTTCATGATTATGTAGAAAGGTTTCGTGAATTGTTATACCAGTGTCCACATCACGGCTTTGAAAAATCCCACATGGCCCAAATTTTATATGAGGGCCTTGATAGTGAAACCCGTATGTAGGTAGAAACAATTAGTGGTGGAGAATTTACCCATCAATACCCAGATGAATGTTTCGACGAATTCATCGAGTTAGCTGAGAAAACTAGGCAATGGGATTCAATGAGAGAACCAGAAATACCTAGAAATCATATCCATAAGGTCGATAGAGTTGATTATGGGTCGGATATTCTTAGGCATCTAGAGGCCTTAGAAATGAATCAAGGGTCACACCATGCTAGATACGAAGAGCAAGCCCATGCTCTTTATAACAACTCTAGGTTTGAAAACCGTCAGAGATTTGATCCATATTCTGATGCCTATAACCCTGGTTGGAGAAACCACCCTAATTTCTCTTGGTCTAAGGACCAGAGTTAAGGTCAGTCTAGTATTTCCCAGGCTCTCCCAAGTTTTGGGTATACTAAGAACCATTTAGGGCCAGATCAGTATCAGAACCTGTCGGATAAAAAAATCATGAGCTTAGAAGAGTCTCTGACCATCTTATCTCATAACACTGCAGAGTTTAAACAAACGGTTGAGAAAGGTTTACAGGAAAACTCTCAGGCTATTTCAGAGCTAAAAAATCAGGTTAATATAATTGCAGAATTTTTGAGCGAAAGAGAAAAGGAAAAGTCCCCCAGTCAACCACTACCCAACACTAGAGCAATTCATGAAGTATCCTCTAGAGAGAAAGAGTTCAATCATGTGAACTCTGTAACAACCCTTAGGAGTGGTAAAACGGTAGACAATAAGGTAGCCATGCCTAATAGTGGACATACTGTAGATCCACCTTCTAGTTCCCATCCTATTTCCCAAGATGAGCCCCAGAAGGAGCCACTAGCTGAAGAGACTGATAAAATTTCTAGTGATGCCCATGTGGTTCCCGATAGATCTCATTTTGTGCCCAGAGCCCCATATCCACAGTTGTTAGTTCCAACTAAGAGAGAGTCGACTTTCAACGAAATAATAAATATTTTTAAGCAGGTAAACATTAACATCCCTTTACTAGAAGCAATTAGGCAAATGCCTGCTTATGCCAAGTTTCTTAAGGATCTTTGTACTCGAAAGCGTAAGCTTAATGTCCATAAGAAAGCCTTTTTAGCTGGTCAGGTAAGTTCAATCCTTCTGAACCAAACAACCCCTAAGTATAAAGACCCTGGATGCCCTACCATATCTTGTACGATTGGTAATCACATGGTTGATAAAGCATTACTTGACTTAGGAGCTAGTGTTAACCTACTCCCGTACCATGTGTACACCCAGCTAGGTCTTGGTGAATTCAAACCGACTATAATGACCCTACAGTTAGCTGATAGGTCTGTCAAAGTACCTTGTGGTGTCATAGAGTATGTACTGATTGAGGTTGATAAATTTATTTATCCAGTGGATTTTGTTGTTCTAGACACTCAACCTGTTCAGGACCCTAGTGCTCAAATACCGGTGATTTTAGGTCGCCCATTTTTAGCCACATCTAATGCTATCATCAAAATGTAGGACCGGGCTTATGAACATATCTTTTGGTAATATGACCACTGAACTAAATGTCTTTAATATTAATAGACAACCTTCTGATGACTTGGAGGAAGTGAATATGAATAGCACTTTAGTTCAGGATCTAATTCAGGATAATTGGGACGACACTTTATTTGGTGATTCCTTAGATGAATTTGATGAGACAATTCTCTTAAGTCAGTTAGGTGACCAAACTTTTGAACTAGAAGAAGCTCTTGAGTACTTTAAAGACTCTACAGACCCTGAAATTCAAGCCATAGTGCTAGGCCTTACGGAGAGTAATGTTGACCCTAAGTTTGGGGGTAATGATCTAGAAGAAGCTCTTGAGTATTTTAAAGACTGCGAGGATCCGAAATTCAAGCAATAGTTAGAGGTTTGTCCGAGAATACTGACTACCCTAAGTTTGGGGGTAGTGATGGTCAAGTATCCCCATTAGAAGTCCCTAACTTGGGACTCGAGCCTAGTGTACCTGAGGTATTACTTGAGTCACTTCCGACGCCACAACCTGATCCTCCTGATACTGTCCAGGAGGAAATCCATCTATTAGAAACATGTTGTTCAAATGAGTATATTTTTCAAGACACTCGTATGAATCCCAAGTGGGCGCAGCAGATAAACCCAGCTGTCTTGGAAGAAGTTTTAAATCAGGTTGTGCTATATCTGCTTATTTATCTAATCCGATGCATTTGTCTTATAATTGTGGCAGTTTTATTTGGTTTTGTTGATCCACAGTTATTTCGACTATTGATGTATGATTTGAAAAGGCAATTATTCATTTATGGGTATTTGACGTCTGGCTGAAGACTTTAAATTTAGCACTTCTTGGGAGGTAACCTATGCTCATGCAACACGGTAATATCTTTCCTTAACTCTTTTGCTTCAAATGGTAACAGTTTCTCCTTGTTCATGCTTTTAATTTTATCTTTAGAACATTGAGGACAATGTTAGATTTAAGTTTGGGGGTGTGGGAGAAACTTTTTAGTTGCAATAAATAAACTCCAGAGCCTAGAAATTTATGCTTATTAAGGATGACACTAACCAATCTAAGTGGATGGAAGCATTTTGGTTGTAGGAGTTGAGGAACCAATATGAGTAGATGGAAACATCTAAAGAGTCTATTCATAAAAGCACAGAGCTCAGGTGTTAGAAATAACATGGTAGTTTCGCCATATCTCGTTGAGTCCTTTTCACTTCTTTTTATTTTGTTTTCTTTTTAAAATATGTTTCTCTAAGTGATTAGGTGGGGCTCACGATTCAAGTTGTTACCACTGCTAGGATGAAATAAAGTGATTGAGTTACTAAGAAAAAGAAAAAGAAAAAAAGAGACCAGACCAATCAGACCAAACGGAATAAAAATAAATAAAAAATAACACTTGGATAGCAATATATGTGTGTTCTCCATGTCTCCGTCGCCTAAACAAGCGTGGAACGCAGGATCCACGGGAATTACCATGTAATCTGCTGACAAGAAGCATGCGCTTGGATCCGCAAGATCTAATCATGTTGTTGAAAAAAAAAATTAAAAAAAAATTAATAATAATTAATGTTCAGTGTATAAATTGACCGCTGGTTCCCTTGTATATGCCAGACGAGTTGATCTAGAATTAGGATTATCAACCACTGGTTCCCTTGTATATGCCAGTTGTGTTGTTATTAGTCAGACCAGTATCTCAGTCCATTAAGATAGGTTCATTTTGGCAAAGTGGCCTTCGTGACGATATGAGAAACACCGTTCACCTAGACAACATCAAAACCATCTATGTTTTTTTCTCTATATCCATCTCTGAATCTATCCATGTGATTTGTTGACTCCGGATATTGATGTCCATAGTGCGAATATCTGAGTAGATCTCTGTGAATTATATATGAATTTTAGTATGCTTGAGTGCAAACTCGTGTACAACAATTGGAATTTCGCATCAGAGTACTTCCTCCTGTAGTCAATAAGTATGCCAACCAAGGAGATTCTTTAGTGCCTTCCAAGATTCTGCCTAGATAGCTAGGGTCTGGAGTAAAGGTTTTGTGGGTATACCTCTTGTAAGCCCTCCCGAGACTATAACTCGGCCACTAGGGCCACCTAGGGGTTTAAAGGCTTGTTGCATACGCTAAATGCAACCGACGATGCCTGCGACAGTGAGTTAGGATTTTTATTTTTTAGATTTGATTTGCTCGGGACTAGCAAATAATAACTTTGGGGGTATTTGATAGACGCATTTATGTGTCTATTTTGATGTCAATTTCTTATAATGTTAGTACCCACTTTTGTACTTATTTTGGTATTTTATGTCTTTGTAGGTGTTTTTGGAGAAATACACTTGTGCGGAGAAATTGGCTCGAAAAGTGGCATTTGCAACACCCAGAGGAATGCGTTATTGGCACCCAAGATTTGGTTATTTCCACCCCAAGAATTACTATTTCCACCCCAGTTGCTAAAGGGACTCCGCTGGCGGATAAGGGGCAACCATCTTCAACATTTAAATATTTATGTTTTGGCGGGAAAACTTTTCAGCGAAGAACAGAACTCGGGTTTTGTTGAGCAGTTTCGAGGGAGATTCAATCGCCAGATTTTGTTTGGATGGACTTGAATGGATTAAACATGCTCGGTATGGGTGATTGAGCGGACTGTTTTGGGCTGGGTATCAAGTTTGACGATGGACAGGGAAGTTAGTATTATCAGGTTTCTGATGGTGATATAGATGGAAGTTACGTGAGGAATAAAGGGATAATATTTTCCCTGAGATTAGATTCTGCCTATTAGAGAAGATTTGAGTTTAAAAAGGAAGTACAATACGCGTGAAAATAAAACAGGGAAGTAAAAACCCGCGACTTGCCGTGGGAAAAAGAGAGATTTTCGGGATTTATTTGTCTTGTGGTGTATATATATCCTGGTTTTGAGCAACAGAGGGTCAGTCGGGAGTTTTGGGGTCGATTGGAGGCTGCAGAATCAAAGCAGAGAAGTTCCAGGAAGAATACGCAGCATCATGTGAAGAAGACGAAGAACTGACGTTTCAGAACTGTCGTTCTAAAGAACACGAAGAACAAACAAAAAGAATCGTCGATGTTGAACGATGTCTCGCGATAGAAGCTTTGTAATGCTTAGGTTTAAATCTGCAACACTTGTATTGTAACAATGACGTCCTGTAACATATTTACAAAGATTGCAAATCTCTGTCTTAAACAATTTCTTCAATAAAAACACCTTTTAGAGCTATGAAAAATTCTTTTGAGCGTGTTTCTACCATGATGAGCTAAACCCCATCGCTGGGATGACGGAGGAAGCCAACTCTCAACACTATGGTAATTTTATTAAATTATTTTTACGACTTTTGCATTAATATAATTTGAATTATGATTTTAAATCAATTAGTTGTGATTTAGTTTGATGGGTTATGCTTAGCTTAGGTGTTTTGATAATCCATGCTTACCATTTACAATTAATATTTTATAAAATCTACCTTGGCAAAGATTAAGAGTCAATAATTGTTGTTTTTGGAGCTATACTTGTCTAAGAATTAGTATTGAAACCATAGAATTAGAGTTTGGTGAAATCCTGATTCCCAGTAATCTCTCAATATTGTCATTATCTTTTCTTTTATTTGCTAGATTAATTTTATTTAAGTCTAAAATCAATATCTTCCCAAGTTCGAGAATCAAACCCTTTACTTACCACAATTAAAACTACATCAATGACGATCTTAATTCTGCTCCTTCTACAATTTTTGCCCTAGAATAGAGTCGTTAATGTTTTAGGTTGAAGATGACGACTCTCTTTTGCCGACCCTTTTTTATTTCTTAACGACTCTAGATGGAACTCGAACAACCTTCTGTTCCAAAAACTGATAGTGTCGTCATCTCAGGTCCCATAGAGTCGTCACTTAGCTATATGCCCTAGAGTCGTCAACCCAAATCGTAGGATCGTTATTGCCTTTTTGACGACCCTTTGTTATTTGGAAGGGTCGTCATCATATAACTTTGAGTCGTAACATGATATACAAGGGTCGTTTGTTTTGTAGATCATTTGAGTGACGACTCTTGAACTGATAACCATAAAGTTGATGTCTTATTGGTTTTTTTTGTTTTGAATATAGTACCAAGAAAACCAAAGATAAGGTTCCAATGACGATAACTCCTCCTTCCAAAGCTCCCCGCCACGATAAATACTTACTTGCCGGTCCATTACGTGGTAAAAAGCCGAGTGAGGTATCATTTTCTATCACCGAACCAAGAGACAAAGGTAATGAGTTGTCGGATTAATCATAATCAGACTCTCCTGTTATTTCCTCTAACAGTAGTGGTGAAGAAGAAGAAATACAAGAAGAGGAGATACAAGAAGTTGAGATACAAGAAGATCCTCCCGTACGAGGTGAGGAAGAAGAGAGTGATAAGGATGATGACAATAATGGTAATAGTGATGATTCAGATGATGGTAATGGTGGTGATGATGAGCAAGAAGGGGATGAAGGTAATAATGGTGGTGATGAGGAGGATGAATGGGATGATGCTGCTGGTAAGGATGATGAAGATGATGATGGTAAACAAGATATAGAACATGAAGAACAGAATGCAAAGCCGAAGCCGGTAAAGAGGGTTAAGAAGGATGGAACTGATATTGCACCCAATGCGAGACATGTTCCCGCTACTCATTTGATGTTGTCCCCTCTTCAAAGTGGTAAACCTAGAGGAGAACCTAGAGATGAGGGCAAAGTTCTATTTGGATATTCTGGATCGTGGGCTCATACCATCTATGAGACAATCGTAAGAATCCCAACTTTGCTTGCTATTTGATTAGTTGGTTGATATTAACTTTCTAATATTTTTTTTAATATTTATTTGTTTATGTTTTTGTAGGATCATAAGAATGCCGCACGTCTTTTCAGGCACCAATCTTCTTTTAAGAAAATGGATTTGTGGCAACCAAAAGGTGAATGTGCAAGAGTTAGAGAATATATTAAAAACTCCGGTTTGTACCATGCCATTGTGAACTTTGTGATTGAGTATGACAAGGTTGCAGTATCTAGTTTCTGTGAAAGGAATTACGCTGAAGTCGACACATTCCAACTTTCTTTTAGCGAGATGGCATTAACTCCTGATGATGCAGAACATATATTAGGGGTGCAGGTCGAAGGTAAATCAACCAGTGACAAGTTCAAGAGAAGGCCTAGTTGGGATGAAATTTATACATGGACCAAGAACTTGTTTGGCTGGGATAAAGAGAATATTGATGGGCTTTTCGTGCCGGGAACTAAGTACCCGAAGAAAGAGTTCAAACTTGTGGAGGTTAGGAAGATGTTTGCTGGTACAAAACAGAAGGAAAAAGATGAAGGTCTCTCTGATATGGAATGTCGTTATGCGGCGGCTGCGTATTTGTTGTACGTCCTTGCGTCGGTTGTATTTCCCGACAAAGAAAGGTAATGTGGTCAGCGCCAACCTTCTTCAACTTTTGTATCCCTTGGAAGATGTGAACAAGTACTCTTGGGGACTGCCATAGTTGCACATCTGAATGGTCAGCTTTCCCAGGGATCTCGCGAACGGACTTCTCAAATTAATGGGAATTTGGCTCTAATCCAGGTATTTGGATTGATGAAAGTTTTCTTCTTTTAGTATGTTTTTTTCCTTTGATTTTTTTATGTTTATTTGATTGTTTTAAAATTTTCAACTTTGGTTGTTATAGGTGTGGATTTATGATCATTTCCCGTCACTGTTCAAAGATAATGAAGATGTGAAACTCAACCCAGCATGGAGCCAAGGTAGTCCAACAGGAACCCGTTGGTTGTACTCCGGTTCTCAGGATAGGGAACAAACTGATGCGTTGATAGAAATGCGTCAAAAACTTGACAACATCACGGCGAAAGAGGTAATCTTTATTCCATACAAGGATGATAGAGTTGGCGCAATGGAAGATGTCGTGTATTACCATGGCCCTTTGTTTCACCCTAACGGTTTTTCAATGTACAATCCGATGAGAATCATGCGTCAACTTGGGTTTATTCAAGATTCACCCAATGAAGACTATGTACCTCCGTTCAAGCACAAGTTGAACAAATGCGAGGCTGACAAGGATGACATAAAAGTGGTTTATGAACGTGCAACTGATGTCAAGCATTGGAATAATAGAAACTCTAGCATCGTAGACATCACATATTGGGTGCATGTGCATGAAGGTCACGAGGTAAAAAAATATTACTATCAATGGTATGAAGGCTTCTCCCATGGTAGGGTGATACAGATAGATCAGACTACGGGTAGGAGGACCAACAGAGCATCCACCTCTGCTTCTCAAGCTGACGGTAGAGATGATATTACCATTCTTAAACTAGTGGTGAGTATTTATTTTTGTAATTGTGTTATTCATTTACATACAAATATAAGTCAGTTAATGTGAATTGTTTTTTGAATGCATATAGAGGGAACGAATGAAGCTTTTTGTCAAGGCTTTTTGTTTCTCGGGCGACAAAGGGAAGTGTTTGATCTCTGCGAAGCAAGTCAGACTGCCGATTCTCGCACGCACATTGAAAATCCCAATGCAAAGAAGATGTTTGCTGAGCTGGCTAAGGAAGGTAAGAGGACCCGGAAAACACGTATCCAACTAGCAAAAGAACGTGGTGAACAGGGGAAAAGTAGCCAACATCATGATGAACAAGGTACTAGAGAAGATGGTGGTTCCCAGGGGGGCAGTGATACTCAGGGTCCTCCTCCTAAGAAAAGCCGGAAAGTTTCCCGGTCAGGGAGGTAAAGAGGAGGTCGAGGTCAAGATGGTGGTCTTGAGTGAGGAGATGTTACCGTCTAGTTGAACTTATGTTCATTTTACTTTATGACTTGAACTTATGTGTTTGTTGAAACTACTTATGTGTTTGGTTTGGATGGTTTGTTGAAACTACTTTGTTTTAAGAAGGATGTTTACCAGTATGTTTGTTAGAATAATGTAGGACTCTAATGCAGACAAGATTATACACTGTGACAGAGTAAGGGTCGTCAGCTTTGTTTTCTAGCAGAATAACGACCCTAATTATGATACACAAAGTCGTTAAGTGTTTCAAATAGAATTCTAACGACCCAGAGAGAAATTAATACAGTGATGACATATTTTTTTGTGGCTAGAGTCGTTATTGGTTATATTGAAACCAATGCCGACACTAGGTTATACAGGAGATGAACTTTATTTTCTATGGCTAGAGTCGTTATTGATTATATGGAAACCAATGACGACTCTAGGTTAGCAAAACATCCAGGAGATGAACCATATTTTCTATGGCTAGAGTCGTTAGGTTGATCATATAGCAGATCAACGACTTTAGATGTGTATTAAATCCAGAGAATACCACTTTTAGGTATATAGAGTCGTTGCTTTTATATGGACAATAATGACGACTCTTAGTTAAAATAACATCCAGGAGAATAACCAACATGGGTTTATAATTGAGTCGTTATGTTAATAACATAGCAGAGTAACGACTCTGTGATTCTAGTGGATAGAGTCGTTGAGGTGTATATTATATAGGTGGATGACTGTTTTTTAAACTTTATATTGGAACGAGAATGGACTTTGATTTCATTAGGAAAATAACATTCCATCAATCTCGTATTACATAAGAGTTAATATGGGTATTCTTGAATTTGACACATCAAATGTTCGTCAATGAATCTTCTCGCTCGACGATACAACGTTGTATATTCTTTATGGTGAATGAACTTAGTTTCCCCATTACGTATTGTCCATAACCCATTGAAACGTTCCAGCTGAAATTAAACGAGGAATGTTATATGTTAGTAACTTTGAACCATGAGAAAAGTATAAATATTAACGAATTACTCACTTTTTCCTTAAGAGGAGCTCGTGGATGATGGTTGTACACCATATTTCTAACTTTTACATACTCTCTCATTGCACTTTTAATGTAGTTGAATCGAAATGCAAAGTCTCTCCATTTGCGGTTATTAGGATTCGCGGTACGCCCGTAGAAGAACTCCTTAACTCTCTTCCAAAACATTGAATATATTTCATTTGGACGTTGACGAAACGTATTAGCAAACGCTTTAACGAGACACAAATCTTCATACGGTTCCCATTCCGCCATTGCAATTGAAAGATTACGTAGTTTGGTGGAAAAAAGAATGGTTTTGGGCTATTTTCTCAAGAGGATGGGGTGGTATTATATAGAAGAAAATCCCAACGGTCGTTTTTTTTTTAAATTCACAACATGGGTCGTTAGCTATGTGATTAAACAAGTTGACGACTCAAGAGAAGGTTGTTGCAAAATTAATTATATGACGACTTAAGGTAGAGTCGTCACTGAATTACTAAACAGACATAACGACTGTTATTGAAAATAAATTGAATCTCGATTGAAAGGAAACTTGGAAATAGTAGCATATTAATTAGAATGTGGAAATTCCTTTGAACACATTACGTGTTATTCCTGTTTCTAGTGCGAGATTCAACTAGTATTGCGGCTTCGATGTGATAAAAAGGCTCTCCTCTCCATTTGGTATATGCAGCCTGGGCAGCACGCCTATCCCCTTTGTACCTCGCGAGAAACTCGTTGTACTTGGTGCACCATTTCATAACAAGAATCGTCCTATGACTAATGTGGGATGGCAAGTAAGGATATCGTAGTTTCTTGTTGTTATTAACGAAAGGACCCGAACCAACTTGGCTCCAAAATATACTATCATGTTGATGTTCTTCGTGAAGATCCTTGACGATGTAATAATTTTTAACCCATTCGGTCTCTTCCTCGACTTGCTTGAATCTTTCCCGGAGTTGGGATTGTTCTTCGTCTCGTTTTTTGGCCTCGCGCAACTCTTCTTCTTCCTTCGTAGGATATGGCATGAAAGTGTATGTTTTTTTAGTAGGTTGCATGCTTTTTTTGCGTATCTCTTCTTCCATTGCCAATATTGATTTGGTTGGTCGCTTGCATCTTCTAAGTATGTTTTCAATTGAATTGGTAGTTAATGAAGGATTTGCCATTTAAAAAAAAAATCGTGAGTGAGGTTGTTTTCAATTGAATTTGCTCCTGGATGTGTTCCTCTATATATAGAATAATTACCAATGGCTATTTTTTTGGGGAAAAAGTGTATAAAAAAAAGAGTCGTTGGGGGTATTTTCAAGAGAGTCGTTCATGTATACACTATCATGATGACGACTCTTAGGCGTATAACTAGAGTCGTTACTGTGTATGTATATAAGGATCACGACTCTTAGTATAAAAACATCCAGGAGACCATCAAATTTTTAAAGTTAGATTCGTTAAGGGGTATGTATATATGGATGACGACTCTTAGTTGGAAAAACATCCAGGAGAAGAACAACATTAGGACCATAAGAGTCGTTAGGGTGTATGTTAATATCGATGACGACTCTTAGTTGGAAAAAACATCCAGGAGAACATCAAATTTGTACAACTAGAGTCGTTAAGGTGTATGATAATTCAGATGTCGACTCTTAGGCGAATAAACATCCAGGAGACTATCAAATTTTTACAGTTAGAGTCGTTAAGGTGTATGTATATATGGATGATGACTCTGTAAAATAATTCAAATTGCCTATGAGGGTCGTTGGTGTTTTAATCCAACTAGGATAACGACTGTAGATAAACAAGAGTGAAAAACATTTATGCCGCAAGATAAAATGCATTGTATTCATTAAACATTCTTCAAAATACAAATATTTGGGTTCAAGATACAACCATTATCAAAAAGTATGCTTCAAAATGCAATGCAAAGTTGAGAATAAACATCTTCTCTCACGATTCATTGCCCATGTCTAATTAAACCGGGGTTGGATCCATAGCATTCCAAATGTTTATTCCATACTCATACTGGTTTGTCCACTCCTTGGTGTTCTCTCCCCAATCACCATACACCCGTGGTAGAGGACATTCTTCGGAAATCTTCAAGCCTATGTAATGGTTATCATTGACATGTGCCATTACAATTCTTATTTTCTTTATCGCCGCCTCGCACCTAGTTTTTGAGGGTACGTACATACAAGAGCCTCCGGGGAAGCCTTTGTTGAATACAATTACAACATAAGTGAATGTGTCCGCCAAAAGTTGGCCACCAAAAGGCATTTGCATCCAAAACTTATAACCATCCTTCTTCGACCCCTTCCTCCATTTCACGTTTGAAACCAACTCCCTAAACTTCAATTCCCTCTCTTTTTGATCTCCTTCCATGAGCATTGTCAAATATAGTTGTTTGTCCTCAACTAGTTTTTCTGCCATTTTTTTTCTTGCATATTCGATTTGGGTGAGCTTAAGTTCGTCGGCCTCGTCAAAATGCCCTAATTGTTTCGTTGCAACATGGTAACCACAATTTCCATCGCCGTCAACGTCGTTGGTGGATAAAAGGTGATCCAAGATGACGTGAGGAAGTTGATCGGTATACTCTTTATACAAAGTGTAAGCAACACTATGTGGTCTTCCTTGGGAATCTCTAGGGGTGCGCGGATTACCCTTTATTCCTCTTATCGTCACCATTCCGCTCGTTTGGCTTTGCTGGGTACCGACCACATGCTCTACAACATCCATGTCTTCCTTTTGTTTCACTTCTATTTCACTTTGGGTCAAATCTTGTTTTTTTTGGCCGACCCCTTGCCTTGGGTAGGAAAGAGTTCTCATACTCCGTATATTCCGCCTGAACATACTCATGACGTGACATGTCACTTTTGCAACTCTTGGCCGCTTTCACGGTTTCTCTAAACGACTTTTTAGTTGTCGGTCTACCCGGTGGTTTTTGTTTGATTGGCTCTTCTTCTACTCCCAAGCTCTTACGGGCAGCCGACCACAAATTAGAAACCAATATATGTCTTCCTGCACCTGCACAATTCATTTTTCGATATTTGTCATTGATATACTTTCCAATCTCCAGGTCTCCAAATTGTTCATCATCGGCTCCTGTTGGATTTGGGGTGAATGAAAGTTGCTTCCAAAAAGGATCGACATCTTCAATGGGAATGATCACCTTGTACCTACCGATCTTATGTTTACACGGAAGGCCAAGCCACGTCTCAGTTGTTCAATTACATTTAATCACTTTTCTATTGGAAGCTTTCGCTCGAAATTTGTTTAGTTCAGTCAGCATATGCTTTATTGCCCACCATGATACTTGGTGTGCAACCCCACGTAGCAATTCTTTGTCTTCCATGTATTGCTTCATAAAACGGTCTTTACTATACTCCATTTGAGTCACTATATTTCTAAGATCATCCCCAGCGTGCTCGTGAATAGCTTCTTGTACCGTAACTACCCCACCAGTGTTCTCTTGAAGAATTTTTTTAAACGTCCATGGGACTACTATGCATTACTTGTGGACTCATTTTGGTAGTGCTTGTACTTATTGGTCCATGCATAAACAAACTTCTCCTTCCAAGGATTCAACCAAGTATCTAGGAAATAGTTGACAACCTTCTTATGATCCGTACTCCAATCATCAATAAACTTTTGAAGATTTGCATAGTACTTTACTTCGGTCTTCGAATGAGCCAAATGTTCCCAATCTTTGCAGAAATCCTCCCATAGATCACCATCTTCAGCATATTTTTTCTTTTCTTTCCTTTTCTCTTCGGCTATCTCTTTTTTTGAAAGTTTAATTAGACGCTCGTCTTCTTCCTTGGAATGTTGATTACCCTTTGCAGGCTTGATCTTTTGGATATGATTCTTACAATTAGAAAAAATATTCATTTGGATGTGCCACGTACAAAGAAAATGTTGAGCAAGTGGAAAAACTTGACGAACGACACTCATTACTGCAAAATCCCTATCCGTAAATATAACCTGCGGTGTCTCTTCGCCACGGTAAATCAATCTAACTTGTTCCAAAACCCAAACATAGTCCTCTATTTATTCCTTTTCCATAAAGCACCATGCCACGGTGAATGATTGCTCATCCGAAGTATGACTAACCACGTTCAACAACGGCATGTTATACTTGTTGGTCTTATAGGTGCAATCTATGAACAAGACCTGGTAAAAACACTGAGCCAAATCCACCATCCTAGGATGGGCAAGAAAAATATGAGTCACTTTGTCGCCCGGACCCACCCTTGTTTGCATGGCGTAGTTAAGTTTTTCTGCCAACCACTCCGATTGTTGCATAATTAATCTACCATCCCATTCAGTTCTCTTGATCGTTGCTTTGGCAGCGTAGATTGTGGAAATAATAGACAAGTTTGTCTTATCTTTCGCCCTTATTGCATTTAGGATCTGAAGGGTCCTACATCGGTTCATCTGCCGGACCTTTTCCATTTGATGTGGTTTCAATCTGGCATATGATGGGTGCCCTAAAAGAGTACTAGGTGGAGGATGGTTGTGACGACCATCCAGAATATTATACAACCTCCATAGATGAGTTTCATGATGCCTTTTGAAAACAATCCTGAAGGGGCATTGTATCTTCTTCGACGAAGTTTTGTAGACCCTCGTCTTCTTCTTCTCATACTTGTAGTTCTTCCCTTTGTGACTTTCATCCTTATCCCCCGCTCTCTCGCATACCATCTCCATTTGCTTATAATCAACGTGTTTGCTTTGAACAACTACGCACATCTTCTCTTTTGCCTTGGAAATAATCCATTCCTTGACCTCAACTTTTGTTTTCCACGTCTACATTAAACTAATTACACGTTCATGATCGAACACTAATTAAACAATTTTCATAAAGATATACATCGATTCAAACATTAAAAACGTACCAAATCGGTCATATAGTGTTGGGAGGTATCCAGACCGATAGTGGAGACGGGTTCAGGTTGAGAGCTCGCCCGTACAACCAACTACAGAGAAAATAAAAAATATCATTCAACAGTCGTCAATTTATGAGATGTTAACATGACGACCCTCTTGTGTATTTTGCTTAACCATGCAAAGGGTCGTCATCTTTTCATCTGCATAACGACAACCCTAACAGTCGTCATCTTTATTTACAGGTTAACGACACTAACAGTCGTCAACATTAATTTTGCAGAACAACGACCCTTTTCTCGATAAATGACGACCCTCTTTATACATAGACGACTCTACATTCCCAAATATAAACCATTCTCGCCTGCCACCTTGGGTCATTCATCGTATATATATATATATATATATTGACTTGACTCTTGACGACATGTTATTGCGGACGTTGAAAATCAACGGTAACTTTGACTAGTAGGAGCAATTATTGCGAAACCGTTTTTATTAAAAAAAAAACTAGCCGTTGGGTACATTTTTGCTATAAATAGAGACCTATCTCTTCCAAACTTATTCACCCATCACTTTCAATCTTCC
Organism: Papaver armeniacum; assembly: GCA_023531295.1. Lineage (NCBI taxonomy): Eukaryota > Viridiplantae > Streptophyta > Magnoliopsida > Ranunculales > Papaveraceae > Papaver > Papaver armeniacum. The sequence goes on along the minus strand of JAJJWW010005403.1, from coordinate 121,375 downwards.
TAAATCACCACCCATCACTTTCAATCTTCCTAAATCAGTCACCCATCACTTTCAAACACTAAAAATGGCTCCAACTCCGTTCAATAATCTAGAAGATGTTGCTATTGTTAGAGCACACACTACTCTCACAAAGCACTCCATTGAGGAAGCGCAATGGGTGGCTAGTAACGAAGACCCAACCAGAGGGCCTTACCTCGGGTTGGATCAAACCACCTATGCTTGGTGGAAACGTGTGTTTAAGGTTTTCAAAGCACTAAACGAAAATCTTTCAAGGAGGACGCTCCCGCAGATAAGGGAAAGGTACGCTTATTTATACAATGGATGCGTATTGCTGAGAGACGAATTGAAAGCTCGGGCTGACGCTATGCCCAACGAACCTCGAATGAGTAGAGTAAGTTTTGTGAATCAATATGCCTTTAATCAAAAATTATTTATTTGGTTATGATTATTCAACAACGCTAACTTATTTAAAAAATTGTTTTTCCAGTATACTTTGGGTCGGAGCCAATACGAATTAAAGTACGACCATGAGTTTTTGCACGAGGAATGCTACACTCTCTTGGAGGAAGTTGAATGGCAATTCGCCCAATATAATTAATCTCGTATAGATTTTCTAGCGCAATGTATTGAACAATTTTATGTGTTTTCCTTCTATTTTATTTCAACTACATGTATGTTTTTTCGGATTCAATAAAATGCATGACGTCAAATATTGGTTCAATAACTATAGTTCAGAAAGGGTCGTCATGGTTTGTAAAAAAACGAGTGACGACTCTATAGATTGTTTGAAATTGTTGGCATGAGTCGTCATTTTTGGAGAAAGACATATTAACGACTCTAAATGTCACTTAACACAGAGACTCTTTGACAAAGTAGAGTCACAACAAGAAACAAAACACATAGATGACTCTTTTGATTATCAAGAGTCGTCACTTGGTTAATATATATAATAACGATCCTTAAAGCAGTTAATGTGAATTTTGAATTCACCAAATGTGGTTGAGTCGGGCAACGGTTAAAAATTCAAAAAAGTTATTGTTGGGTCCTTAATCTCTATAAATGGAGACCCATATCTCACCCCATCTTCACCCAAACCATAATTCTCAAACTTCACATTCATTCTCATTCATTTATTATCCAAGAGGAAAAAGAAGAGGAAACACCATGACCACTACTTACACTTCGGAAGAGAATTGCGCTATTGTGAGAGCTTGGAAAACAGTCACAAACCACTTTGAAGATCTAGGAAAAGAAATTGATCAAACATCGGATGCTTGGTGGAACCGTGTATTCATCGTTTTTATGGTGTTAGACGGAAATTGCAACTCAAGGTCTTTGAAACTCATCAAGGAACGGTTCGAGGAGATAAAATTGGAATGTGATGCTTTCAAAAGAGAAATGAAGGCCGTAAGGGAAGCCATGCCCAATATGTTGGGTGCTATAAGAGTAAGGAATTTAAACAAGAGGTCAAACTTATCGATAGCTTTCAACAATACTAACTATGTTTTTGTTTGGGGTTTTATGTTGGGGAAGGCGTATGTCCGATACGAGGTGCTTCGTGGAAAAAAGTTCGAGTTCGACGATTGCTACTTTATCTTGGAAGGCACCATGTATAATTACATGCTTTATGATTAAGTGTATAAGTGCACCATTATTATCTATTGTATTTCATTTCCTTCGATGTATCGCTATGAAAGATGTATGCATTTTACGATTCAATGAAATGATTCTATGAAATCAAAAATTATGATAATCCAGTGCAAGGGTTGTTAGTATATTAAATAAAACACCGAGAGACTGTACATAAAATTTGAAATGGCTGGATAGGGTCGTCATCTTCTACGAATACATATATGACGACTCTAAGTGTTTTTATTTACTGAGAGTTTTGGTTTTAGAGTCGTTTGTCTGTAAACAAAAAAATTAACGACCCTTTTTGACCTAGCTAAAAGAGTCGTCAGTGTTTATCACACCAACCTAACGATTTTTCATAACCTGGAAAAGTTGCAGGTTTAAGTCGTCATTGGTAGTGTCAATTCAATGACGACCTTAAAGAGTCATTAGTTTATACAACACCCGACTCTAACGACCCTCACTCTAAAATAGTTTCATAGTGACCATGAATCGACCACTTGGAGCACCATTAATACGAATCGAAGGGTATAAGATGTTTACCTGATTGTTTTGACCTCCGGGTTCTTCATTTCGAGGATTGGTTCCTTCCTTTTGAGCAATAGGTTCTTCATTTGCACCATTATCCATGGCTTCATCTATTAACATTTCTTCATCAAACATCCAATCCATTAGTTGAGACAATATAACCATCAACACAATCATGGTTGTTATTTGAAGCTTCACCAACCTCATTCCCTCCACTTGAATCACTCATTTCTAAAAACCCTTGTTTTTCCTCTCAAAAACTCCTCCTCTTCTTCTCAACACATAAAAACTCAAAACTAAAATTTCCCCAAATTTTTATCCCAAAATCAGATTTTAATCTAAACACACTTACCACACTAATCAACTTAATTAATTCTTAATACTAATCACACAGGGGCATTTTAGCCATTTTGAAAATATTTTTTTAAGGGGTGACCCAAATTAGGATTGGGTGACCTTTTTTTTCCTCTAATGCAAGGCCCCCAATTAAATTTCATGGCCCCCAATCTAACTAGGATTCGTAGCCATAACTATGAGAAAATAGTAGCTCTCAATCGTTGTTATACAATGTCATAGTATTATTACAAAGCATCAAAGTCCAATTGCATCACAACTTTTACAACAATACTATGGTGATATATATCACTCCCCCTTAGTCAATACTTCATCTCACAATGAAAACCACCCTTACATAATGATCCGTAAACCATATGTATTTGTAGTGTGAACTACACAATAATTCTCCCCCTTTTTGTCAATATAAATTGGCAAAGGTACGAAAACTAGCGGGATCATAATGAAATTCACATAGAGATACTTCATGACTAAAAGAGAACATATCAACTTTGTTTCGATAAATTTCACATAGTCGAAACTTAGTGTATTCATCAAGGAGTTTATAAAGATACAAGATAACTCCTACAATATTCCACAGCCGCACTCCCCACAAATATTTAGCAATTAAGCACAAGTTTAATTAAGAACTCTTCCCCATAAAATGTCATTCCCGGAAGAACAACAAGAGCGACCTTACTTTTACAAGAAAAGAAGGATTTCTTTGGACATTAACAAATTAAATGAAACATGAATTTGTATCCAGAAAACTTAATTAAATTAACCACAAGAGAACCTATGATTAATTTAATCAGAAATGCTCAACATAAGAGAACTTACGGAGCCGCACAGTACTTACATGTAGAAGTGGATCAGGAAGATCAATACTGCGAAATATTCAAAGATTCATTTTATTTTCATCAATATTTGCATAATGATATCATAGACTTAGTCTTTGTTATCAAAAGTTCATTCTATCTTCCGTCAATATTTGCATAAAGACATATAATAGACTTAACTTTTTACAAATATGGGACAATCATAGTTCACAGACGCAAACACACATATCCCATAAAATTATTTTTGTAATATATAAAACCAATAAAGATTAATACTGCAAAATCATCTTCCAAATAAACTTTAGAATTTAAATTAATTAAATCTAAAAACATTGCAAGATAAAAATTGTTGACAATAGCTATGTGTACTCACAATAATTGATATTCCAAACCCTAGTTATCCTTCTTAAAACACAAGAATAAATTCTCATAAGAAGTTTCCTAGACAAAACAAAAATCAAGTTTCTTTGATAACATCATACCTTTGAAAGGGTCCATCATAAAGGTATCACTGATATCCTTGATTCTTTTGACCGTAAAGACACCATGTTCATGAGTTAGAACATTAACTTTTCGATCAATAATGCGGGAAAGATGCCTAGCTTTGACACATTCCACGATGAGTTTCTTCTGGTTCTGAATCAAGACCTTTTGATTTTCAAGGATTTTGGTCTGACCATCAAGAAGTTGATTAATTTGCAATTGAAGATTAGCAAATTCCACCTTTGAGTCATTCTGAAAAAGAATTAAATCCTTAACAAATTTACCAATCCAGGAGTTGTACTCTTTCCTTGCCATCATATTTTTCAAGACAAGGTCTTGAACCGAATCACATCCTTTAAAGTCTTCTTCCATCTCAAGATTCACAACTTCCTGAGGTCTTGAGGAGTTCTCCATATATTTTTTTATTAGGGAAGTGATTGTGGGTGAAAACTGTTTCTGCTGGTTTTGGTAATTTTGGGTGTGTGTGGATGAGAAACAAATCTAAACCCTAAACAATTTACTGCACGGGAGTACTTTTGATTCGAGAGATCAATCTGTACAATCCTGGCCTAAACCAAGAAACGGCCGTTCCAGGCTTGCTTCGGTCACAATGTGAAGGAGAAGGGTTGGTCTTAGGGAGGGAAGCGAAGAAGGTGTTGAGACCAAAATGGTTAATTCTGAAGGCGTGGCTGTTTTATGACTTGTATCAGAAAGTGGAATTGGCTTGCAGAATGAAAATCTATCATCTCTTTGGTGATTTATGATACTGTGTTGTTCTCTGACCAAAACTTGTTGTTTGGTGGAAATATGTGAAACCTATTTATACAAGTCATAATTAAACGTACCATGATCTCGTAGGAAGTGGGAACGATTGAGTGATGGAAGAGTGGAGTAACGTGTAACCGTCAGAAACCGTGCTTCCACGATGAAGGAAGCGGATCCGTTTACACCCATTACTTTCTTGCCGCCACTAACTGTCCCGCTTCCTGACACTTTCTTATAACGGGCGTATTGCACGCCGCACGTCAGAAACCGCCGACCAATACCCTGATGAGTATCCCCCAGTTTGTGACATGTTTGATGTCTCGAGTGTTTTCGTGGAAAACATATAGCAGTTTGCTACGTGTGGCAAGTCAAAATCAAGAGACTTGCCACAGGAAAATAGCATGTGGTGCTATTTAGGCTAATCTCGGCTGGTCGCCTAAAACTTGCCACAAGCCTGTCAGTTTGGTGGAGAAATTGGACGGCTGAGATTTGATCTCGTGAGGAAGGGTATCCATTGATTATGGCCACATCCTGTTGGCGCTTGATAATGGCATAGTAGCGTTTTTAGCGCATGCCAGTGGCACTGCGACATGTCTGGCATAGTTCGTGCATGCCAGTGGCACGGTGGTGCAAGTTTCACCTTGCGTAGCCATGGTCACTGGATTTTGGCACATTGGTGTTAGACTCCCATGTGGTGTGGCAACATCAGTTTCAGTGGCCACATCAATCCCAATGCTCTGTGGAACATTATTTGGCTTGGTTGGCGTAGCAACTTTGCCTAAATTAGGGTTTGGCATGCCGAAACCCTAATTAGCGCATATTGTATGCGGCATGCGGCATGTGACCATGGCACAGCGGCGTTTCATGTAAACGGTGCCAGAGCCATGCCAAAAGAACCATAGCCAGGCCGTTATGTGAAAATGGCCACAGGAGTCAATATTTCCACGAGTGGCATGTTGTGATGCCTTTATTAGGGTTTCCACGGCTCATGGCATGTTGTGGGTCCGGAGTGGCATAGTTTGTGCCACGACTAGAAATTAGGGTTTCATCCACTGCCACTAGAGCATGGTCGCGCTTACGGTTAGGATAGCCAAATTGAAGTCTGTTGTGATGCTGGTCACGAGCAGAGAGTGGGTTGGCATGCTGCTACGATAAGTGGCACGTTTGGCATGTGCATTTGGCATGCCCGTTTGGCATGTGCGCCTAGCATGCTCGTTTTGGCATGTTTAGCATGCCGTTAGCATGTTGGCTCGGTTTTTGGGAAGCCAACTTAGTATGGCGACCTCTTGACACAACTTCCACCTCTTTTAAAGATGTGGCAGGTTTAGAGCAACCCAATTGGTCAATAAAAGTAGGGGGCCGGCCAAGCACGGGCGTGGCCACCCTTTTGGTGCGCGTGGCAGGTTTAATGCGACCTAATTGGTCGATCGGGAATAGGGCCAGCAAGTATGGGCCCATCCACAACTCATGAAAATGTGACAGGTTTAAAGCGATCTGATTGGTCGACAAAGGAATAAGGGCCGGTTGGGTAGCATAGGGCGTGGCCAAGTGGCGCCGGCTAGCCTGTGGCATGGCCACACTCCCTCTCATTGCTGCTCCTACTCCGTGGCTCCGTTATTCTCTGTTTTATGATTTTGGGTAGGACTGCGCACCTACTGATCCACGACAGATCAATTGCTTAGTTTCTTAAACATAATTTCGACCAACGGGGCCTAATATACTGCGTAGGGCGCAAAAACCCTAATTTTTGCAAATTAGTTTAAATTCATGAATTTTGTTTTGTAGTGATAATACGGAAACATAAAGAGCCAGGGAGAAGTTCAATTGATTAGAGTTAGTCTGTGTTACATAGATATAGTCCTTTATATACAATTTGACGAAAACCCTAGATACTATATTGGGCCGCACATCCATGGGCTACAAGCCCTACAACACTCCCTCTTGTGCGGTCCAGTATAACTTCATATGCAGTGCTTCATATTTAGTGCTTCGAATATAGTTCTTCAAATGTCGTCCTCTCCTTGATGACTTTTGCCGAAATCAATTGCCTCATTAAAACTTTGACAAGGGAAAACCTAGTGGGATAAAACCTTGGTACAACTCTTCACATGTAGTACTTCACATGTTGTCTCGTATTTTACATATAATTCATCACATGTAATAATATCTTTAAAGATCGATGAGTCTAAGTTAATTGCCTCGTTAAAACTTCGCCAAGGAAAACCAGAGGGACAAAACCTGAACTAAAGAAAAAGAGTACAATATTAAGCAAACTTAGAACATAGTTGGACTCAAATATGTTGCCTCATTAAAACCTTGACAAGGAAAACCCAGTGGGATAAAACCTTGACAAAGGGAAAAGAGTACAACGTGACAGATGTAAGTAAAGATGATCTGTTGCAGATGATCACTTTATTTCGTTGAAGTTGACTGCTTCACAACTCCCAAGGAAGAAAATCCTTGTGGGAAAGACAATATCCTTAGTTGGGAAATTACTTCCCGATGTTTTTTTTTGTCTCATTAAAAACCTTGCCGAGTAACAAAACCCTATGGGAAAAAGTAACCTCGGTGAAGAAAAATAGTTCAACACACCATTAGATGCTCCCCCTGATGTCAGACAAATTTCATTAGTCTAATGCAGTCAGAAGAAGTTTATCACACTTTACTTTGGCGACTTGAATGTTTATAAGACCTTGTTGTTGATTCTGGAAGTTACGTTGCTTAACAGACTATAGCATTTCATTTATTTGATTCGGATATTTTCAGTAATATCAACGCAATCGTCATGTCTTCAACGTTCACTTGATTATTTTAGTATTGTCTCGCTAAAAACCTTGCCGAGTAACAAAACCCTTTGGGAAAAACTATTCTCGATCGAAGGGAAAAAGAGTACAACACAACTTCAATTTCGAAGTAAAATATGTCGACATCATATCCTCGGATTCTCCCCCTGATGTAGGCATCTCCCCCTGATTACTTTCAGAGTTGTTCCAGATAGTTCCTTTAGTCATGTACTTTTCGAAACTGAATATCGGTAATGACTTACAAAGTAGTCTACCATATCTCCCCCTGATTACTTTCGTTGGAGAAGAGATTATTGTTCCTTCGTAATCAACAACCTTTGGATTGCAGTTCCTTTATCATTCCTTTTTATGTATTTGCAAGGATAAAACAAACTCATGTCAATGGTCACTTCTAGGTACATGATTACATTCACTGTGCCATTATGATGACGTTGCGTTGGCGCTAAGCTATATCTAGTTAATAAGTTCCCTGAGGATGTAAAATTTAATCGAGTAGATTATTATACTAAGTACAACAATTCGTCTATTGTATTTAGATATGGGAATTTCATCCCCGACACATCTTCGTCATCTTCCTTTAAACGAAATAGTCACTTACTTACATTTGAACCTCGACTAATCATGGGAGTGCTATCAAGATGCATTTCTTTATTAAATTTCCTGACAACTTTAGAATATGCAAACTGGTGGAATAATATACCACAAGCTCAGTATTCAGTGAGCTTTCCCCAGATTTTTCATCTCAAATTCGGATTTCAAATAGCTTTTAAGGTCTCTTATTACATCAAGAGTACCCATCATGTCTGTATCATCGACATAGATAGCTACAATTCCAAATCAGAAACTTTCTTGTGAATACGCAATGAAAACAACTTACTTGTCTATCCCCTCCAAATCAAATAGTCACTTAGATGGTATACCACATCCGCCTGATTGCTTTAATCTATAAGTGAGCGTTATATCTAACTGTAAACGCACTCTGTGGTTTAGAGTCACTTGATTTGGGAAACAAAATTTTATCAAGTACTTTTGTAAATATATTCTATCTCTTGATTCTTTCAGAGGTACGTAACAACCACATACATATGCTGCATTTCAAGTCCTTTTGAAACTACCAAGATAACTAAGTAGTGGAACGCTATAACGTTTATTACAAGAGAACAATTCCAGGGCTTTGTGAGAAACCTCGCGCCACAAGGCGAGTCTTTATACTTTAAGACTACTTTCTTCTCATTATGCTTTGTGACAAATTAATCATGTATGCCCAATAGGCTTTACACTTGGTTGGTTAGTACTACCACACCAAATACCTGTATATTTGTCAAAGAACCAAGTTCTACCTGGATTGTATTGGCCAAATATGCTATTTATTTGAAATTAATCAAAATAAAGCTGGTTCGATCTCATTGTGCTCTGCTTCTGGAGCAACTATTTATGGATTATATCATCATTGTGCACGCGTGATCCTTCCACTGACTCATGTGCATTCTCATAATCCGTCAGGATTTCATTGTTCTCTAGAATCATTTAAAACTTCGGAGCGTCCTCCAGTATTGATTCATGGACATAGTCAGAGACAATCAAATGATATGATTTCATTAATGATACAAATTAGGTTGTGCCTTACTCATCTACTTCCTTTCTAGGTGAGTATTGATCGAACCTGGTGGTCTCTCCATCTTTCTTTAATTGTGGAGCCACGACCTTAACTACACTTCCACCAAGTGTAGTTACAATACCTTAGTCTATCGTGTACCCCATACTGAGGATTTCTAACCTTGCAGGAACATTTGCAGCTGGTAAGTATGATCTTGTCACATTGTCGATATCAGTGCACTTTCTGAAATCGATTATTCTTTGTCACTTCACATTTACATTTGTGGAGTACAAGAAACAAAATGAGACATAGTGGGAAGACACCACGACAATTCCCGTCGTTCCCTTAGAGAATACTTTTTCTTATCTCCCCCTAACGACGGGAAGACTGTCTCATTAAAATGACAACCCGCAAATCTAGCGGTAAGGGATCTCATGCCAAAGGTTTTACAAATGCAGATAATTGTTGGGAACTCATTTCCAACATAACTACTTAACAGTTTTGAAGACCCATCACAGTACGATGTGGAATCGTAAAGGCACATGTATAGTGCAACCAAAAATACGTAAGAACACGAATGCCAGGCTTAAATCCAGTTACCAACTGGTACGCAATAAAGGTTGACTAATATTGGGGTCTAAAAATGAATTAAGTAAACATGCGCGTAATATTGCATATCCACAAAGCAATAAAAGGTAGGTTAGTACGCATAACCTATTCCTTGGACATCATTTGTAACATTTGATGATAGTCTGTGCGAGACCATTGGGTATAGGTTGCTCTGCATTGATCCTATTAAATATGTAATAACCATCAAGTCCTTTTGATGTGCAATAGCTAGCATTTACAAGGGGTGGTGAGCCCTTACATGTATAATATGTGCTAGTAGTTTACCAAATGCAAAACTTCTTGGGAACTGTAACTAGTCCAAAGTGTGAAAGCATCCACTAGAGCCATAGGTAATGGTCCGCATTCTGCGTGGATATATTTCTAGATCACCTTGTTTTCTTTGTAAAAATGGGTTGTTTACCATTTGCATCTTAGGATGGTCTCGATCCTGTTTTACTGAAGACTTTGTAAAATGAGTGATATGCTCTCTTGCTTAAAAGCATAATGGGATGGAGGACGGGGTTGTGCATCTAGTACTTTAGAAAACACTTATTGAGAGATATGCCGTCACTTTGCATTATTTCAATCTTTTTCCAGTTGTATCGTTCACTCAAAAAAAATGATGTATGTATGAGTCCTTCCAAAACGATCATCATGTCACAACCAAAGTAGTTTTATGGTTCTGCCAAAGTCTGTATGAGTCAATACCCAATATTTCATTGTCGGGGTTAATATGAATTCAATAATCCAAATACTAGTGATTTACAGTTCACTAGATTGACACATTAATTTTCTAAGAATATGCTTCCTCCATGTTCATAGGAAATAATGTATAGATGCAATCAACTCCATTCTTACTGTAAGTTTCCAAAAAGGTAGGTAATAGTTCACGCATGAACACCCTTTGCACTTACAAGATGTAATTAACCCTTAATACATACAGAGGTTAGACATTGAGTCTTGAGAGATTTAATAAGTGGTGTGGCCTTATTAGGTAACAAAAGTCGGATTCAACTCAATTACTTTAGAGTGAATATATGTTACGTTTCATCCAAACATATCTCAAGTGATTTAGAGAATTTATGTCTCGTGGGATCCAGTTCAACTGAATTAATAGTCAATTGGCCAGGCAAAGTTCTTCTTGCCATTAAAATTGATGTCTAAAGTATGACCTTCCCATGGAAATTGGTTGTTGCTACAGTGCCCGCATTACATTGCTTGTACCAATACCGGTAAGGAGATTCATTCCCAACTCTTTGGTGAGAGCTAGAATTACATCTTAGTTTCATCCCATGTTCAGTTGATACTTGTACTTTGGTGTCATTACTACTGGAGATAAAAATACATATTTGTCTCTTGATATATATGTCCCTTTTCACATGCTTTATATGAGTCGGTACGTCTAACCCTTGTTACTTCGGGGTTCTTTCCATTTTCAATTTTGCTACATTTAGCTTAATTTGAGAAATTTCTTTATCTCAACAGGCCAAGAGATTCTCACTACACATGTCAACCACTTACTTTAGGTTGAGTAGATTACTAAAGGTAATTCTCTTGTTGTCACACTTCAACATATACTATTTCGTTAGTATCATGGATGAAGTAGAGAAATTAAAATTTTCTGACTCAAATAAATAAAAAAAAATTGTGAGTTCTTCCACAAAATATTGGAATACATGTGATTTTGTTTGCAATGTATACCAACTCTTTAATAGTCGCGCAAGTATATTACATTCCACGGACATTCAAGTTTGGGGAGAAAATATCAAATATGCAATAATGGTGTTCAAGTACTTCTAAACCCCAAATAAATACATTGGAATTGATTTGGTACAATCAATTAAACAAAATACACCATTCAACTATAGCCAATATCATATTCAAGAGAACAAATAGCATTAAGACCAAAATTCTTAATGATTGAGATCAATAAAAATAATTTAAATTGATCGTTTATACGCTGTTGACTTATTTTAAGACAAAAATAAACAAAACTAGGCATATTATAAAAATAAATAAATAAGCCTAGCATATAAAAACGAGTAAATAAGCCTAGCATATAAAAATTCACGTTATAGTTACATACCTCAAAATTTGGTTCCCATAGTATGTAGCCTGAACCGGAACAGCCTTGGTTGTGCACGGCCTAAAACGAAGACATGAACAGGAACAGGAACTGGAACTGGAACGGACTGGACTGGACTGGACTGGAACAGGAACGGACTGGACCACACCTGGAACGCCAAAACCGGACTGGAACTGGAACGCCACGGGTCGGGTCAGGATCATGATCAGGTTCAGAGTATTTTCTGTTTCTACCCGACTCTCAGGCTGCCCTAGAAAATGACATCATCATCTCCTCCTCGGTGCAGACAAGAAAAACACCCAGGGAAGAAAAAAAAATCAACTAACGACAGAGGAATTACAAATATAAACAAATCCAAAGTTTCATCACTCATGCAGCATTACTTATTCATTTTAGACCCACTATTAGCCAACCATTTTCTGCGTACCAGTTGGTAACTGGATATGAGCCTGATATTTCACATTTACGTATTTTTGGTTGTGTTGTATACGTGCCTATTACGCCCCCACAGTGTACTAATATGGGTCCCCAAAGACGATTAAGTATTTATGTTGGATATGAATCCCCAACAATTATCCGCTATTTGGAACCTTTGACAGGCGTTCTCTTTACCGCTAGATTTGTGGACTGTCACTTTGTTGAGACAACCTTCCCGTGTTAGGGGGAGGTATGGAAAAGGATTTCATAAGGGAACGACAGGAATTGTCGTGGTGTTTCCCCACTTTGTCTCATCTTGATCCCCGTACCTCACAATGTGAAAGTGAAGTGCAAAGAATTATTGATCTTCAGAATGTGGCAAACTCAATGCCTGATGCATTCGCTGATATTGCTAAAGTGACGAGATCAGACATACCAGCTGCAAACGTGCTTGCAAGGTTAGAAATGCCTAAAATGGGAAAATGCACCTTATATAGAGGTGTCAAACCTACACTTGGTGGAAGTGTAGCTGAGGCCGTGGCCCCCCAAAGGAAGAGGGGAAGACCACATGGTTCGATGGATACTCACCCAAGGAAAAAAAGAGTGAGTAAGGCACAACCCGATCCATTTATAATCAATATAGATAATCCCTCTCATGAAATTGTCTCTGACTACAGTTATGTCCATGAATCAATACTGGAGGACGCTCCGATGTTTGAAATGATTCCAGAGAACAACAAAATCTCTATGGATTATGAGAGTGCATACGTGTTGATGGAAAGATCCTCAACGCAGATTGATGATGTATTTGCATACACTGTTGCTCAAGAGATCATTGAGCACGATGACATCGAACCACGCCCTATTGCAGAATGTCAAAAAAGAGCAGACTAGCCTAAATGGGAAGTTGCAATCCAGGAAGAATTAAATTCACTAGCAAAGAGACGGGTATTTGGTGCGGTAGTGCTAACCCCACTAGGTGTAAATCCCGTAGGACATAAATGGGTATTTTTCAGAAAGCGTAATGAGAATAATGAAGTCTTGAGGTATAAGGCTCTCCTTGTGGCGCAAGGTTTCTCACAACGCCTTGGAATTGATTATGAGTAAACATACTCTCCCGTAATGGACGTCATAACGTTCCGCTACTTAGTTAGCTTGGTAATTTCAGAAAGACTTGAAATGCAGCTTATGGATGTGGTTACAACATATCTCTATGGGGATCTAGATTCAGAGATATACATGAAAGTGCTGGATGTCCTTCCATTGCCCGAATCAAGTAACTCTAAACCACGGAGTGCATTTTCGATTAAGTTGAAACGCTCACTTTACGGATTAAAGCAATCCGGGAGGATGTGGTATACCCGTCTAAGTGATTATTTGATTGGGAAGGGATATACAAATAATGAGTTATGCCCCTGCGTATTTATAAAGAAAACGAGTTCCGAATTTTCAATTATAGCTGTTTATGTTGATGATATGAACATAATAGGTACTCTTGATGAAATAAGAGAAACCGCAATCTACCTGAAATCTGAATTTGAGATGAAAGATCTTGGGAAAACTCGGTTTTGTCTAGGACTTGAGCTAGACAACCGAGCCTGTGGAATACTAATCCACCAGTCTGCATATGTCCATAAGACACTCAGGAAATTCAATATGGACAAGGTGCATCCTGCTAGCACTCCCATGATTGGTCGAAGTTTAGATGTACAAAATGATCCATTTCGTCCAAAGGGAGATGTCGAAGAGGTATTGGGAGCTGAAATTCCCTACCTAAGTGCAATAGGCGCATTATTGTACTTTGTAGGATCAGAATATCGCGACTACAATACCTCGCGAGATCAATAAACGACAGCATTGCGAAAGTATCGCAGATAAGTAATATAAATGACGCAAAGAATGACGACAGCCAAAACACGAGAAAAATGTGAAGGCCTAGCGAGATCTAGGAGAGTTGTGAGATTATATATTTGTACAGTTGCGATATTTCGCAAGTCATTCCCGAAAATAAAGGATAGCTTAGCTGTCATCCATTATGTAATACCCTATATAAGGAGCCGAGCAGGCCTATTGTAAAGGATCAATTCTTCGAGTGTTGGGCAAGTCATTAGGAGAGAGAAAGTTTAGAGTGATTGTAGTTCTTTAACTGATTTCCATTTCATCTTGTAAACATTTTAAGATTTTAATCAATAAAAGTTACAATTGTTCATTCTAAAAATGATTTGATTGTATAGATTCTTGTGAGGGGTGTAGTGTAGGATTTCCTGCAACTACATATTGGCGCTAGAAACAGGGACTGATTGATGATAAGGGATTGGATATTGTCATTAAAATTGTTCAAATCAGGAGTATGATGGATAAATTGGAGAAAGCCAGAATCAAAGAGAGTAATGGAGAATTGGAATGTAGTATGATTACAAAGACAATGGTTAATAAATTTCATGAAAATATCAGATGGAGAATACACAAAAGAGATTTTGAAGGAAAGAAAATTATAACAGCAGAGAAGGCGTCACCCTTGAAAGAATGGGAAAAACAGAAGATTATGTTCACAGCAACGGAGATATCAAGAGAGAATTTAAATCATACATCTCCACTAGTGATTACGATAAGCGCAAGCAAAGAAGAAGGAGAATTAACAAAAACAGTGGAAGAATGGGCAAGAACTTTGGTGGACACAGGGAGTTTAGTGAATATAATGTTTTATCATGCTTATAAAGAATTGGGGTATAAAAATGAAGAAATGATTTCCTCAACATATCTTATCCATGGTTTCGGTAAATCTATAACAAAACCTAAAGGGGAAATAAAAATACGAATTTTGTTGGGAGAAATTGAAACGCAAGTGACGTTATGTGTAGTGGATATGGAATCGCCATACAACATGTTGTTGGGAAGACCATGGGTACATACAATAAAAGCTGTCGCCTCGACATTTCATCAATGTATTAAATTTCCTATGCCGAGTGGGATTGGCGAAATCAGAGGAGACCTCGATAAAGGAAAGATATATCATCAAATCGAGGTAAAACATTATGAATAACAGATAAAGAGGCGAAAAGATCGCAGAAAGATGGCAAGAGCAGTGAAAAAGGAAGAAGAATTTAGAACTTACATGATAAGAGCAGAAGAAGGAAAAGGAATACCTTGCGAAATCTCGGAAGAAGAGAATGAACCTGCGAGGGAAATAAAAGGACCAACGCCAATGGGAGAACCGAAGGCTAGCTACATCATGGCAGAGCCAACAAAGGAAGTGAACGTCGGAACTGAAGAAGAACCCAAGATGTTAAAAATAGGGACTAAAATGGATATAAATGAAGAAAGAAGAACTGTCGATTTATGGCGAGATTACAAAGATATTTTCGCATGGGACATGGATGAAATGCCTGGTATAGATCCATCTGTGGCGTGTCATAAATTGGAGATTGACAAAAATGCAAGACCATTTAAACAAAAAATTAGAAAAATCGCAACAACATATCATCCTCAAATAGAAGAAGAATTGCAGAAAATGCTAGACGCAGGAATCATTAGACAAGCAAAGTATCCCGAATGGATAGCAAATATGGTCGTAGTCCCAAAGAAGAAAAAAGGAATAAGAATTTGCATATATTTTACTGATCTCAATAAAGCTTGT
Source organism: Papaver armeniacum (assembly GCA_023531295.1). NCBI lineage: Eukaryota > Viridiplantae > Streptophyta > Magnoliopsida > Ranunculales > Papaveraceae > Papaver > Papaver armeniacum. The sequence continues at coordinate 105,645 of JAJJWW010005403.1, read as the reverse complement.
CCAAAAGATAGCTTTCCTTTGCCAGATATTCCGCAAATGTCGAATTAGGCGGGAAATGAAAGGATATCATCTCTTGATGGATACAAAGGTTACAATCAAATTCCACTTGCAGAAGAAGACCAAGAACATACCGCTTTCTTCGCTCCAAGAGGATTATACTGTTATACAAAAATGCAATTTGGTTTGCGAAATGCTGGAGCAACGTACCAAAGGATGGTAGAAAAAGTGTTCGCGAAGTGGATACACAAAACACTAGAGGTATATGTGGATGATATGTTAGTAAAAAGTAAAGAAGCAAAAGATCATGTACAGGATTTGAGGGAAAATTTTGAACAAATGAGGCATTTTAACATCAAAGTAAATCCAAAAAATGTACCTTTGGAGTTGCATCAGGAAAATTTTTAGGTTACATTGTATCAAAAGAAGGAATACAAGTTGACCCGAGAGAAAGTACAAGCGATTCGAGATATGCCAACACCAAATACGGTAAAAGATGTGCGAAGTTAAATGGACTATTAGCTTCGTTAGGAAGATTCATCTCGCGATCATCCGACAAATGTAAGCATTTTTCAACATACTCAAAAAGGGAACGAAATTTAGATGGACTGATGGATGTGAGAAAGCTTTGCAAGGAATAAAAGAACATCTAATGGATATATCAATCTTACAAAAAGCAAAACCAGGAGAGGAATTATTAATCTACCTTGCGACAACCTCGCATGCATTAAGTGCAGTATTATTGCGAATAGACGCAGGAGTGGAAAAGCCAATCTATTACATCAGCAAAACATTCAATACCGCAGAGAGGAATTATTCAAAAATTGAAAAACTAATTTTGGCATTAGTTTATGCAACATTTAAACTTCGCATATACTTCCAAGCACACATAGTAAAGGTGATGACAAAAGTACCAATTGAGTCGGTAATGAAAAATTCAAAAAGATCAGGAAGGGTTGAGAGATGGAATGCTCAAGTAAGTCATTGCAAACTCAAATATGAAATACTATCTTCACCAAAATCACAAGTTGTTGCAGACTTTTTAGCAGAGTTTCCTTTGGAAGAGGATGAAGCAGTGGAAGAAATGATGGATATAGAAGAAGACCATGGAGATCCAAAAGATTTGTTAACTGAGCCAAACAGGTGGGAAATATTGGTAGATGGATCGTCAAATGGGGAAGGCAATGGAGTTGGGATCATTTTGGTTTCGCCAGAAGGCAATAAAATAGCATTTTCTTTCATATTGGAGTTTGCGTCTACCAACAATGAAACAGAATATGAAGCTATAATACATGCTCTGCGATTCGCAATATAAATGAAGTTGGAAAATGTGAGAATCACCAGTGATTCACAATTAGCTATTCGCCAAATAAAAGAAGAATATACTACAAATGAACCATCTTTGAAAAGGTACAAGAAACTTGTTGAAGAATTGTCAATACATATACCAAAAATAAGATGGAGACATATATCAAGGAGAGATAATAGACTCGCAGATGCTTTTGCCTTTATATCAAGTATGAAGACTGATCCAGCTGCGAGATGCATAAAAATACAGACACTTCTATCACCATCAATTAATAAAGAGGAAGAGCAAGAGACAGATGTGATGCTTATAGAAGATGGAACACATGTACTCTGCGATGAAGATTGGAGAGTGGAACTTCATGCATATCTGATGAAAGGGGAAACACCAAGAAACATATTAGAGACACACAAATTAAAAAGCCGTGCCACAAATTATGAACTAAGAGATGGGGTGTTATACTGAAGATCCTTTAATGGACCCTCGCTTAGATGTTTAATACGAAAAGAAGGAGAAACAATATTAAAGATGTTGCACAGTGGGGATGCTGGCAATCATAGTGGTGGAAGATCTTTAGCACATAAGACAAAAATGCAGGGCTATTATTGGCTGTATATACATGAGGATGCGAAACAAATATCAAGGCGTTGCGAAGATTGTCAAAGGCACGGAAAGAAAATACATGCACCAGGGGCACCACTAAATTCTTCAACAAGTGTATGGCCTTTTGGAAAGTGGGGTTTAGACATTGTAGGACCATTTTTACCGAGAACAGGCAGAGAAGATATCTAATTGTCGCTACTGATTATTTCACGAAATGGGCGAAGTAAAAGCGGTACAACACATTCGCGATAAAGATATCTTTACCTTCATATTCAGAATATTATATGCAGATTTGGAATTCCCTTGCGCTTGGTATCTGATAATGGGAAGCAGTTTGAAGGACAAAATATAGAATTATTGCTTAATGCGTTTCAGATAAAATGTGGGAAATCAACTCCTTTATACCCACAGGCTAATGGACAGGCAGAAGCCACAAACAAAACAATCGCAGACATATTGAACAAAAAGTTAGAAGGACATAATAGAGCATGGTGTGAACAAGTGCATAATGCATTTTGGGCTTACAATACAACCAGGTGAGAAGCTACGGGAATGTCACCTTTTTGTTTAACATATGGAGTTGAAGTTGTACTTCCAACAGAAATTATGATTCCAACCACAAAGAAAGAGGCTTGGGAGAAAAATCTTAGTGCAGGTAACATTTTAATCAAGCTAGATGAATTAGAAGAGAAAATAGAAAGAGCACTACAACATATGGAGAATTATCAGCGAAGATTAGCCAGAGAATATAACAAACGTGTCAAGACACGAGAATTTCAACCATGCGATCTAGTATTGAGAGAAACGCCGAAGATATCAAGAAAAGTGGCGGCAAGCTAGCGAAAAATGGGATGGACCTTATATCATTAAGGAAATAGTTGGAACAGGGGCATATAGATTGATGGATCCTGAAGGCAAAGATGTGGGCCACAAATTGGATAGACCATGGAATAGATTATATCTGAAGAGATATTACCCATAAAAGATTGGGAAAGAAGATTAAACTGCGAAGTACTCTTAAATGAATAAAGTGAAATGAATTCATATAAAAGTTTTTGCAAAAGAATGATTCCGAAATTGCATAAAATAAAGAAGGAATGTGCGAGTATCTCGCAAACAAAAAGATAATCAAAAATGAATGATTTATACAAACGGGACGAACCTTTATGGCGTACACCCTAGTTCGCGAATGATATTTCGCAAGAGGCAAATGTAAGACCTAAAGTGCGTCATATAAGGGGGTATCTCTTGACATGGCTCAGGGAAAAGGTTACACCGCCCCTGGAACTTGAGTCATGAAGATTTGGGGTCAATAAAGCCCATTCGGGGGAGATACCTTGGATTTCCAACTATATAAGGTTATACCCTGGTTGGACGACCGAGAGTCTCTTCCAAGGAGTCAGTGTATGACCAAGGCACCGAGGTACACGGTTGAGCCAAGAGTGCCTGGGGCATTTTAAGTGTCTCGGCCATTCTTGGCAAGTCTTGGCACATCTTTCGGCCCAAGAAAACTCCACTTAGGGTGCAGTCTCGTAACCATAAGCCCTATAGGTATAAGGGATAAGAGGCTGCGAAAAAAACTGGTTGTTGTTAAGACCGGATGGGAGGAGCTAGTCTTGTATGGCCGATGTACGCCTCCTTGAAGGGGCAACCAGGGAGATGATAAGGGCGGCACCCTCCATTAGGGAGCTGATAAGTGTCTTAAGACGCAAATGTCATGAGGCTAAACTTTCGCAAGAAAATTTAGACTTGTCATATTTGTGCGATGATCTTGAAGAGGCAATAATACTAACGCGAGGATAAGAAGAGATCAATGGGTCTTTATATGAAAGTGTAAAGACATCCTGCGATTTCGTCGCAAGACGACAATGTCATGGGGCTTTAAATTCGCAAGAATTTCTAGGCCTGTCATATTGTCGCAATGAAAATATCATGTAGAGGCAATAATACTAAGAAAGCGATAAGGCAAGATCAATGGGTCTTTACATGAAAGTGTACAGACGTCCTGCGATTTTGTCGCAATAATGAGGGGTGGTAAAATAAGACCTTTAATTAGGAAGGCAAAATAAGACCTTTAATTAGGAAGGCAAAATAAGACCATACAAAAAGAGTAAGCAAACAAGCTTGCGAGACTGAACTTGCAAATATTAATGCAGAACGACTTGCTTAATCATTTGAATATAAGCAAAACCACAAAAGAAAAAGTCAATCATACGATAGTAAGAGGAGGAAAGAGAATTGTTTAATAGTAGACTTAATCTTTCTTATCAAAAGTGCGCTTCAGAAGGAATTGAAAAGTATCTTATGCAAAAAGTGATGAAGATAAAGAAGCTAGAAAATACAAAGTTATAAAGAAATTTAATTCTCTACATCATTCTTCTCGCCAGCAGAAGATGTAAAACACTCTTCAACAATTTTATCGGCTTCAACAATTTTCAAATTTTCGCCATTGATTGATTCTCGCTTGGAAAACCCATTCATTGGGGTCATTATTGATAGCTTCATTATTAGAGGGGATCGTCTCTTCATTTGCGACATCCTCTCCACTTTCGTATTCATAATCACTATCAGGCAAATTAGGGATTTCATCTTCTTCAACTTCCAGAGGTTCGATAGATACATGATCAAGAGATTTGGACAATAGTATATTATTCACGATGACTTCTGCTTTGAGATGAAATTGGCGAAGAAGTTCCTTCTGGTGATTTCTGCTCTGGATATCTTTGGAATGAATAAGGTAATCCAATCTTCTTTCGGCTCGGTCGCGAGACTTAGCAAGAGAAGAAGTAAGCGACGCATTCTCCTTGTGAATCTTGGCATAGTTAGACTCCAGAATAGAAAGGGAGGAGCGAAGATCTCTCTCAGACTCTACAAAAACAAAGAGCAAAAGGAGTTATATAAACAAAAGATTTGAAGACTTGATAAAGGAAGAATAGATGAGGCAGTCAATTTCTATGACTTCTTTCTTTTGCGAAATAAGATGTTGGGTCAAAGCCAAGCAACTATTCTCCAGGTGATCCATGGCATTATCAAAATTATCTCCAACCAAACCTTTTAATCGAGCGCGCAAACTCTTTTCGTTGGAAACAAGCAAGTCATTCTCCTTAGCAAGAGAAGAGTATGATTCTTTTAACTTGGAATATTGGTATTTCAGTTGGCTGGTTTTCACACTTAAAGTTATTCTATCCTGAATAAGTTTATCCCTCTCAATAGTGACTTCTTGAAGTTTACTTCTCAGCGAACAGAGAGATTGTTCATGTTCATTACATATTTTCTGACAGACATCAAGCTGTTGCGAAGCAATCGCCATCTTGTTTAATAAAACTCGCTTCTCTTGAGATAGAGTTCCATTCTCATCTGATAAGGTTTCCAACTCCATATTAGATTTACTCAAAGAATAAGAGAGATGAGACAATTCATTAGTCAGCGAGTCTTGCTTCTGAACTAAGTGAACATTCTCTTGGGTAAGATTATCTATTTGATCAACAGAGTATGTATGAAGATTATCTAACTCTGGTTATATTGCTCCATCCAAACATCTCTATCCATTCGAGTTTCTTCAATGACAGATTCCAACTGATATATCTCCATTTTTCGTTTCTGGTTTAAAACTTGAGAGGCGAACAAGGTCTTCAAAAAAAAAAAAAAAAAAAAAAAAAAAAGGGGGAAGGGAAGTAATACCTTTTAATTCTTCATTCTTCTTGCGAAGATTATCACGATCCAGCGAAATGTTTTGAAGATTATTCTTCTATGTCTTAACCTCTTGTTCTAAAGACATTTGCGAAATTTTGTCAGAACCGAAATATTTACTTAAAGACTCGCAAACGCTAAACCTGATGGGATCAACGGAGGTCTTCTTGACATCATTCATGATGTCTGATAAAACTTTGAAAGCTACATCCATCCCCTCCGGGTTTTCTTTGGTAAGAGGGACATACCCAGATGAAGAGGTAATGGTGGGAGAAGAAGGAAGAATTGAGTCATCCTTGGTCATAGAAATGCCAGAAGAAGAAATTTGATGAAGATTAATGAGTGGGGGCGAGACAGAGGCATTGATGGTAAAGGTAGAAAGGGGTCCATCTTGAGGAACTTCATTGATGGAAAATTCAGGAATATCGACAGTGGGATTTTCAGAGGTGGTGAGAATAGGAGGAATTGATTTATCTGCTGAAGATATCGCGAGAAAGATGGTTTGTCTTGCGAAGAAGGGATTGATTAATCTTGCGAAGATATCGCAAGAGAAGATGGTTTATCCTGCGAAGATACTTTGCAGGTGGAGTTGTGAGTTTGAATGAAGGAAAGGAAATAGAAGATGCAACGAGCTTAGAAATCGGTGAGGTCTCTTAGGAGAGTTATCAACATTTTTGTCATCCTGCGAATTACAAGTTAAATAAGAAACAGAGGCAACAATATTGTTATTAGAAGAGTAGATGTTTCTTAAATACCTTGTCATTCGCAGGCTTTCTTTTAGTAATGGTAACTTTCGATTGCGAAGCCAGGGGAATAGCAGGGTTCAGGACGGTGAACTTAGTGTTAGATTTGTTCTTACTAAAACAAAAATAGCATAGGAGTCATTAAAAGAAGAACAATGTCAAAACAAAACAACTTTAGTAGGAGATATCAATCACAAAAAGATCAAATTCAGCAAAATTAACAAACCTTAATGGCTCCATAGAAACAGTAGCAGAAAAGAGATGAGAACAAAGAGCGAGAAGAAAGAGAAACGGCGCTAAAAAGTTGCAGATGAAGAAGACGAAGTAAAATAAAAAGAAACACTTTCATAAGGAACTCCTCCTTAAATAGGCGGGAAAAGGGTAACCTGGATAGCATTAAATGTGCTTAGGTAAAAGGGGGAAATTTTAGACACGTGTAAGCAAAACATCCCTAATCCACGAGAATCTTGTCGGCAAAAATTGATGAAAAACAAACGATTGCGGCATTTCGGAATACTGGTTCTCATGACATTCTCTTCTTCGCAGAGAAGACATGAGAAGAGGCAAGATGTAGGATCAGAATATCGCGACTACAATACCTCGCGAGATCAATAAACGACAGCATTGCGAAAGTATCGCAGATAAGTAATATAAATGACGCAAAGAATGACGACAGCCAAAACACGAGAAAGATATGAAGACCTAACGAGATCTAGGAGAGTTGTGAGATTATATATTTGTACAGTTGCGATATTTCGCAAGTCATTCCCGAAAATAAAGGATAGCTTAGCTGTCATCCATTATGTAATACCCTATATAAGGAGCCGAGCAGGCCTATTGTAAAGGATCAATTCTTCGAGTGTTGGGCAAGTCATTAGGAGAGAGAAAGTTTAGAGTGATTGTAGTTCTTTAACTGATTTCCATTTCATCTTGTAAACATTTTAAGATTTTAATCAATAAAAGTTACAATTGTTCATTCTAAAAATGATTTGATTGTATAGATTCTTGTGAGGGGTGTAGTGTAGGATTTCCTGCAACTACATACTTAGCACAATGTACTCGACTTGATATATCATTCTCAGTGAACTTGTTAGCTAGATATAGCTCAGCGCCAACGCAGCGTCATTGGAATGGTATAAAGAATGTATTTAGATACCTTAAAGGAACCATTGACATGAGTCTATTTATCCCTATGACGACGAAAGGAGGATTACTAAAGCAACCCCTACACTGAAACCCCAAATAATGTTTTGGTTGGTTTTGCTGATGCTGGGTACCTCTTTGACCCACATAAAGCTCGATCCCAAACTGGCTATGTATTCACCATAGGGAACACAGCGATATCCTGGAGATCGACCAAGAAAACTCTTGTAGCTACCTCCACGAACCACTCAGATATCATTGCCCTACATGAAGCAGTTCGTGAGTGTATATGGTTAAGGTCTATCATTACACATATTCGAGGGACTAGTGGTTTGAATTCCACCACTGAAGAGCCAACATGCATTTATGAAGATAATGCAGCTTGTATCGAACAGATGAAGCAAGGATATATCAAGGGTGATAATACTGAAACATATTTCACCAAAGTTCTTTTACAATCAAGCAACAACAGTGTCTCTTAAACATTCAAGTCAACAAAGTACCGTCTGATGAGAATGTGGCAAACTTATTTACTAAGTCACTTCCTAAGTCCTTATTTGAAAAACATGTAAAGAGTATTGGACTAAGGAAATTGTCCGAAATCCCTTGATTGCAATCAGGGGGAGTGTTTGTTAAACTTTTTTTTTTTTTTTTTTTTTTTTTTTTTTTTAAGAAAATGTATAGTGTAAAGATAGACCTTAACCATATACACTTACTAATGTGCGGTCCATTAGTATACTAGGGTTTCACCTTTACTCTTGTATAAATAGAATACTTACCTATGTAATGGGGTTCCTTCCTCCCCCGTCTGGTTAATGAAAAGGCTCTCTCTTTTATCTCTCTTTCTTATTCTTACTTCAAGTCGTTATCATGCACGATCTCTTTTCCCACTGAGATTTTTCATTTTTGACATCCAATCATAGTACATTTTGGGAATCTACGTTTTTACCCCGTGTTTCTTTTTCTACGGCGTTTCAAAGGTATACCGCAGAGCTAAAGCTGGATTTGGATTTCCTTTTGTTCTTTTCTTGCGAATAAGAAGTAGGTCGATCCACTTTCTTCTCCTTATAAGGTACATTTTTCCATTTTTTTAGTTATTATAAGCTGGAGATCTACCTAAATCGGTGATGTTTTGACGTAAAAAGCATGGATGTGAATTTTTTTTTCTTTTTCTCTCTCTGTGCTTGTCTGTGTTTGAAACTATGATTCGATTTGTCTTGATATTGATGATTTTTATAATAACAGATTAGGGATCTATCTTATTTTTGTCTTGATATTACTATAATATATTATCAGGCTATGTATCTATATTTTTTCCTAGTCTATGTATCTATATAAGTATGATATCTTTTGTCCTTGGTTTTGGGATTTTATCCTAGGCTTTATACTGCTTCCATCCGGTTGATTATTTGCTTTCATGGTGTGATGTTGATCTATGAATATTGTTTAACAATCTGGGTATATCTTGTTCTGTTTCATGTGATCTGCTTTGTAACTTTGTCTACTATAGTAATATATATTTATTTTATTTATAAACATTATTATAATATTATATTATTTTGTGAAACTACACCAAAATTCTTTTAGTAAATCATGGAGGTCCATCCGTTATTTTTTTTTTAATTTGATTTGGTTGAATGATAAGTATATATGAAGAAATAATATAATATTGTAATATTTTGTCCGTTTGCATGTCCGTTTCTTTTCTTTTGCATGTCATTATGAGTGTATGCCTTTGACTGTTTTCTGTGGGTAACGTTTCACATGCTATGGTGCTTAGTATATAATATAATATTATAATATGTGTACTACTTGATGTTGCCGAGTCTTGCTTTATAACATGCCTTGGAATTATATTTTCTTTTGCAAATCAAATTAACTCTCTTGTCAGTATATATATGTGTTTGTCATCTTTTTCTGTGTTTGTCCTCTTCTGTGATTGTGACATCTAATGAGTATATATGTACTAGCTTTTAACCATGCATGTTCACATTTTTTTTTAAGTTAGTGTATGATTAATCTAGCTCCAGTTGCATGTATATATATATTATTATCATCTATTTTTAATCTATATAATGCTTAATGAATGTTCTACAAACTTGGTACCGATTTACATATGAATCCTCTTGTGTGTATTTTTGTCTAATGTTTTTGTGTATCGCATGAATTTTCTGTGTATGATTGTGTCATGTTATTATTATTATTACTAGTAAAGGGCACGTGCCTTGCACGTGTTATCCCTTGAACCAAATATTCCACAATCCACATTCCTAACTATAAGAACGCAATACAATGCAATTCAAGGTCATTATGATGAATCAAATGCTCATAAGAATCCCCTAGACCCTGATCCTTCCTTATCCTTAGTTAGAAAATACGGCATCAACGATCTTCGGGGGACTGCAAGACAGATCAAGCAATAAGATTATTAGGGAAGACAACCCCATCTGAAAGGCATAGAAATTTTAGAAACTGCTAGAATGCTACCTAGAAAATCTCTAATTAGCATTTTTGTATATTTGGAATCAATAATAGTAAAACTCAATGGTTCCTTTATATAAGAGGAGGTGGCATAGAATCATTTTTATGAGGCGCATAATAAAGCTTACCCTTTTCATCAGAATGTTCCAATAGATGTTGTGAAAGAACTTTGAACACACTCTGTTCCTTTGATTAAGCACATTTATAAGGTATATTTGAATCTACGAATTCACCCCATATATAATTTCCAGCATTTTCTAACTAAAAAACGTAGTATTTGAAATCCCACCATCACATTGTACCTCACTGTTAAACCATAGTTGCAGTCATGATAGTAATCCAAACCGTAAGCCCTCGGTTTAACATTGATCCATTGAGTTTACTGAATCACTCAAAAGTAGTGGTGGTATGGGAAAAACTGCGCGAGGCCAGAATAACTATATTGTCGGATACAACTATGCAAGTACCCATGTGAGGCTTATATATTTTTTAATCTTCTAGTTAATGAAAAATATCTAAAGGATTATAAGTTTTTGAATTTCTACCCAATACTTGCTTGCATCAACATACCGAGGAATACTCGTTTATAACTTAATAACCATACATCCTTAAATTGTTTTGCAGCAGACAGAAATGATATTTGGCAAGTGAAATTTACTTTTAAAGTTGAAGTTAAATGAGAAACTACCATACTAACCTCAACTCTTTTTGTTTAACATTCACTCATAGCCGTTCCAGGTGTTCTTAGGAGGATGGAAGGTAGTTTGACCTGTAACTGATATATTGTGAAAAGAAAAAACAGAATCAAAACATCGTTGTTTAGAGATACTGTGTTGACATTAAATTATTAAGGAAAAATTACTTGATGTTCACCTGATTAAAGATACACAAAAGTGTCAGTTGATGGTGTTACCGTATACTTGCTAAAGGTGTCAATAGATGTTTTTCTTCTTGTGTGATACAGTTGGTGTAAGAGTTCAAATGTCAAAGTCATGCATCCTTCTTCATCCTTAAGCTGCAATATCCAACAAAATAAATTAACAACTTCCAAAAACGAAATAAATCAATAATCCAAGAACCGGTAAATGTAGACTTAAGCAGTTCCTGACTAAGCACAACAATATCACCAATGATTTCCAGGAGGAGTAGTACCACTTGTCCCATAATTTGTTTGCACTTACCATCATTCACCAAATTAATTCCTGGAAACACTTTAGAACTGCTATTTACAATAGCAAATAACATCAAAAACTCAAAACAATAAACAACTTCTCAAATAACTAAAATCCTAAAGACCCAAAGATATATACCAAATTGGACTTGATTATAACCATAAATTTCAACAAATTGAGCAAACAAAAGAGGTGTAACATGATTTTGATAGGTGAACTTACCTTGAAGAGATATGTACAACCCATACAATCTTCTTTTGTCGGGGTTCTGTTGAAAATGGCTATGATGCCCTAGAAATGAAACTGAGCTAGTGTTGTTGATCGAGCTATTGAAGCTTGTTTTCTCCACTTTGGAATTCAAAAGACCGTCCGTAGCTTTTCTCATCATCCAAAACAGAATAATACTACAAAACGAAGTAAATAGTTTCGGTAATTTTAACAAACAGCTAAAGTACATCAAATTTTCATCATCAAACCAAAATGGCATTTTGAGTTTTGAGGATAAGGGATTTTCCCTTGAAATAAAAAAACTTTAAAATCACAAAATTACCTTGTCGGTGGAAATATATTAGATGACATAGGGATGCATCTCTTGGATGTCTTCATGCCGGCATTCCATGGCATTTTTCTAAGATCTTGTATCCTAAACACTATCTTATTATGAATCCATGTAGAATCTATGCAGAAGTGGAAGAGTATTATGGAAAGTTCTCATCTCACAGGGGTTGAGACTTGAGAACAGATGGAAAAAACTTAAAAATAGACATCGAAGTTCAAAATTTTCGCTTACCAAGAGAACATGAGTTCAAAATTCAAAATTCAAATTTGAAATGTTCTCGAAAGTGCAAATATAACCTAAATAGACATTTTTGTCCTTGGAACTTTTTGGGCGGTAATTGACATATTTGTCCTCTATTTATTTTTACTTCCTCATTTTCTGTATGGTTATATTTGTAAAAAGGCCTTAAAAGACCTCTTTGCATTATAATAGTAAAGATTATTATTATTATCATAATATGACCCATATTTTGACCTTAACATTGTCTTGATTGATTTTAAAAATTAATAATAATTATTATTATTATTATTGTGTTGTTTTTCTGTGCATGAATCTTTGTGTCTATTTACGTTTCTCTTAATGCAATTTATTGTCGTAACGGTTCTTATTAATTTATTGGTTTTGCACTATATTATATTAATTTATTATTAATAATAAATAACCATTGTATTATACATGTCTTTGTATGTTTCCTTTTTCAACCTTGACCTTTCGTATTTAATCGTTAATGGGGTATTTGTCATCTGTCGAATTTTGACTCAACCGGAACATTTTAAGAGCCATCAAGAAACTTGGTTTCTAAGAAATTCATTTTAGCCATAAAGAAATTTGGTACGTGAATTATGGTTCCGGAATTGGTCATTTAATGTCCTTTAACCTTGCCTTATGTAGATGATCAAGAAGGAATATATCCACAAGAATTCGCACAATTGGGCATAGATGGACTTGAGTATCACCGTTGGATGGCTGATGTGAAGATCGCTTTTGTGGCAAAAGAATGCACCCACACCATCATACCCTCTACTGACAAAGATGTTGTCCCAGTAACTGAACAAGAAAAGGCTGAAGCCCTTCGATATTTGAAGGTACACATTGACCCTAATCTCTTTTGGGGATACCAACATATGATGTGTCCTAAAGAACTGTGGGATGCATTAGCAAGCCGTTTTGGGAGCATTGAGGATTGTCTTCTCCCACAGTTGAATGAACAGTGGAATGACATTCGTTTTCTTGATTATTTGAAGGTAGGTGATTTCCAACGAGATATGCTTAAGCTACAAGCACAACTCAATTTCTGTGGGATAAAACTTACTGATAAAGATATGATTCAAAAGACATTGTCTACTTTCCCTTTGTCATCTGTTATTCTAGCCAACCAATACCGCATAGAAGTTGATAACAAGAGAATAACAACTTTTAGTAAGTTGATCAACTTATTGCGGGTAGCCGAAAGGCACAATGAAGTTCTAGCAAACAACAATGCTAGAGCCCCAGGGAAGAAGAAAATTCCCAAGGCTAACTATGGCAAGGATTACAAGGGAAAACACCCCAAAGAAAAGAGGGTTAAAAATGATTCATATTCTCATGCTCCATACTCACGTGGAAGAGGACAAAAGGGTCATCGTGGAAGGGGCCATGGGCGTGGAGGCCATTCAAATACCTGGTCTAGAGATGTTACTTATGGACCTAGTGGTAAGGGCAACGCTGTTGAAAAAAACACATAAGAACTCCATGTCTAAGAAGGTCGAGAATGACAATGCACCTTGTTACAGGTGTGTAATCTCCGGACATTGGTACCCGCACTACAAAGCTAGTGCCAAAGTAGCAGCCAGCTACAAAAAGTACCGGGAATCTATCGATCAAGAATCTCACTGTGTGGAAGAATATGATCACGCCCCAGATGTCAACTTTACCATTTCAAACTTCCAGGGCAACAAGAACCATGCCCTTATGGAAACCCCTGACTTTGATTGATTGTTATTTTTATTTATTTAGTTTTAGTTATCATTCGAACCTAAAAACTTGTTTATTTTCTTGCTTTGTGGTTTAGCAGACTTTGGTTTAAATATTTCGTTTGATGACTTAAACTATGTTAGGTAGTCTTAAATTATCATTTTTTTTTATGGATCAATGGTTTTAATTTTTATGGGTACTTATCATGCTTTGGATTTAATTTTTACTGCGATAATCTATTGCATGATTGAATTATGTGACCAAATTCTCTGAAGTACCATTTACTTGTAGGAATGTCATCCTCAGAAGAGATTGAGTGCCTAGCTGCTAGTGGCACCACACACTATTTTAAGAAATAGGCAATTATTTGTTGACTTAATTCCTTATAAATCATCTGTGACTACGATGATTGGATCATCACAAGTGATCATTGGGCGAGGTAATGCTCAATTTTTGTTGCCAAATGGCATAATGATTAAAGTCACATAAGCTCTATATGCACCTAGAGCTAACCGTACCTTGTTGAGTTTCAAAGATATCCGTGCAAATGGTTATCACTTGGAAACTCACTGTGAAAATGGAATTGAATATATAAATATTATCTCTAATACATGTGGAAGAAAACGCATTTTAGAGAAATTAATGAGTCACTTTAGTGGTCTGTACACTACTACTATTCGGATTATCGAATCACATGTTGTTACCAACGATGAAATGTTGATCAGTGACTTATACAAGCTTTGGCACGACCGCTTGGGGCACCCAGGTCGTGATATGATGATCCGTGTTTTAAAGAACTCACACGGACATCCTTTCTTTTGAGTGAAAAGTAAAATGAGACAAAAGAAAGTTACAATGCAAAGTAACAACGTCTGCCAGCCACTTCCATCTAAAGCAACTGATGTGCAACCTCTTTCTCATTCTACTTCGTGGACTTTGTCAAAAGCACACCACTCATTTTGTAAAGCTTGTTCTTTAGCAAAGACAGGAGCGAGACCATCCTATGCTAAGGATACAAAACAAAATATTCCATTTTTACAAAGAATACAAGGTGATATTTGTGGACTTATACATCCAGAGTGCGGACCATTCAGGTATTTTATGGTTCTGGTAGATGCTTCGACCCGTTGGTCACATGTTGCATTACTGTCCACACGAAATGCTGCCTTTGCAAAGCTCCTAGCACAAATTATACGTTTGAGGGCTCACCACCCCGATTATCCAATCAAGTCTATCAGACTTGATAATGCTGGAGAATTTACATCTAAAGGATTTGATGATTTCTTTATGTCTATCGGAATTGACGTAAAGCACCCTGTCCCCCACGTACACACTCAAAATGGTCTCGCAGAAGCTACCATCAAAAGGTTACAGATGATAGCTAGGGCATTGGTTATGCTTTCCAACCTGCCTATTACTGCCTGGGGTACAAACCCAAAGTTTGTATCGATACATAGACACATATAAACAAATCAACCAACGACAGAGGAATTACAAACCCAAATTTTCATCACTATCGATACATAGACACATATAAACAAATCCAAAGTTTCATCGTTATATGCACTGAATCTTCCAACATAACAAATCCAAAGTTTCATCATGGGGTCTATATACCTATAATATCCAAAAATTCTAAATTATCTACTCAAAATTTTCCATGAAAGATCATGAGGACATACACTTTTCCTTCTATTTAACAAATCCAAAGTTTCATCATTATCAATACATATAAACAAACAACCTAACGGATATTGATTCCCACACACATACAAAAACAAGATCTAATGACAATTATCCACTTGATTTTATTTTATTTTGGATTTGATTAGAAGGAAAAAATATATTAGGAAATGTTTAGGCATACCTCATACCCGTCGTAATTGAAAATAAAAATGAAATACGGAAACATAAAGAGGCAGGGAGAATGACTCAATTGATTAGAGTTAGTCTGTGTTACATAGATATAGTCCTTTATATACAATTGGACTAAAACCCTAGATACTATATTGGTCCGCACATCCATGGGCTACAAGCCCTACAACATTTTATGAATTATCACAAAATTGATTGAATTCTATGTGTTGACACAGAATTCTTTATTTACAGAAAGCAGTATGTTTTCTGGTTGAGTACTTTGTGCAAGGACCTTAACCTTGGTACTTGGAAATTTGTGCTACTCTGCTGCGAGTGAACACAAATCCATCATGCCATACCAATATTAAGGGTTCAGCCGGGGAACATAGCACAGGAAAAGTACTTAGAGGGTCTTACATTAGTGAATAATATAAGCAAGGTGTTGAAATTTACAGAGTATCTGGGATTGTTGCTACATGCGCCAGTATGGATAAATTTCATGCAAATATATTGAGCGGCTCAATAAATGTGCCAATGGAGAGGTTGACACTCATCACTTTTACATGGCTCCGTTCCTTTGCCGAGTGACGGCACATTAAATGTAAGATTTTACAAATTTAGCCCTGAACTAAAAACCACCATCAACAGGAAGGAAAAACAATATATGAATATATATATGTTTATGAACAAGAGTACACCCTTGTTAAGAAAACCCTAAAGAACTCACAAGAAGGACACAGACGTTCGTGGACCTATTAAAATATCAGAAAGGGTTCAAGGAGAAGGAAAACCTTTCTGTTATCATATATCTCTTACCTTCATAGCCTAATAATCAAAAAGATTAATCAGAGCATAAGGAAGGAAATATTAGTTACTGGGAGTCAAGAAATGACTCAAATTTCACACAAAAAAAAAAAAAAAGAAAACAACCAAATCAAACACAAGACAAATGGTATTATACAGTAGACTTGAGCATCTCGCAAAAATCATCCTTACAACTCTCAAGTTAGATACAATGATGAAGTTACCTAGAGTTAGGTAGCAGAGTGAGATGTAATCCCACCATGAACATTGAGAAATGTATTGTAAATACCATCTGAGAGTTTGATCCATTGTATTCCTTGCATTCCTTAGGTTATTTCTTTTTTTAGAAGAAATAGACATAACCTTTCTAGCAAATCCATCAGAGAGATTTTTCTGAGGATTAAGTCTAGGACCTCTAGATATTGGTTCCATAGGATTAGAATTGTGAGATCTCCACCTCCTAGACTTAGACCTACCAGTCTTATTCTCATAAACACTGGGAATGTGTATATTTGTGGAAAATTTTCACCATAAAGAGGGACACGATTCCTGTAGAGATTTCGAGATGAGTGACCATTGAAATTCTTTTTATGAGAGTTCTGGTTTTCTACAGGAATGAAATTCATTGTCGATGTCGTCATACAATTCACTCCGTCGACAGTAAAAAGAAGTAGATTTTGAAGAACCGAAATCTGTTTCTTTCTAGCAAAACAACGTTGAACATAGTGATTCTTTTTCCCACAGAAAGAACAGGTTCGTGGAAGAGAGACATTGGAAGGAACCAACTTTAAACTCATAGCCTTATTAGGAGTCTGCAAGTTATGTAACCATTTCTTAGCAAAAGCTTCCTTTGGAGTACTTTTCTTCATGTACTGTAATTCCACATGAGAATTAATGATTGGCACATAAAAAGACTTACTCATTAAAACAGGGTTTTCCTTTTTCAAGGATTTGCATTGTTCCTAGGCTAGAAGAAGGGATGAAACCAGTTTTTCTTTTTCAACACAAAAGCTGTTCAGATCTGATGAATGAGTCTCGATCAAACGTTTTTCTCTAATTGAATCTTCTTTAACAATATCCTCAAGAGAACTAATCTTTTCACGCTGTAGAGTAGTTTCTTGAACAAGTTTTTCAATATTGTTAGAGAAGGACTCAATGATGCTATAGAGTTCCCGTTCTCGACCAAGAGACTTCTCAAGCTCATCACTGAGCTGATCATGTTTTTCTTATAGAGACTTTATCTTAGATCCTTGAAGATCAAAAATCTCACCAGATTTTTTTTTGAGTTCTGGTGAGTTCCATTTCAGCTTTAGACATAGTGTTAAATATCACATCAGAGGGAATGTTATCAGAATCTAATAGCAACAAATTCCTACCTCGAGATTCGGAAGAATCAACAAATGAGTTATCCTTGGAGGTAAGCCCAAGACATTTAGCAAAATCAAAATTTTGGAACTCATTTCTATGTGTGCAAGTTTGAGATAACCAATTATCCACACAAATCAGATTGCCACAAACACAGATTTATGAGGTCTTAAACGTTTTTGCCTGCTCTGATACCAATTGAAAAAGCGGGGGTCTAACAACCTCACCAAATATTTCGTTTAGCAATCATTATGGACAAACTCCAATATAATTCCAAGAGAATCAACTAGACAGTCAGACTCAATCAATGGAAATATATCCAAGAGTTGTATCACTGTTTTACAATGTAATCATCAAATCAAACAGATAGAAATCCGTGAGCCTGATTATTATGTGAAACAACTTGAACGGTAACAAAGACCAATGTTCAAGTGTCAATCAATTTATATCAACAACCAAAGGTTGGATTATATAATTGATTGAACTACGCACAACCTGTGATATTTTAATTATATAAAAAATATAATGCGGAAAAGAAATAACACAGACACCAGAAATTTTGTTAACGAGGAAACCGCAAATGCAGATTAACCCCGGGACCTAGTCCAGATATGAACACCGCACTGTATTAAGCCGCTACAGACAATAGCCTACTCCAAGTTAACTTCGGACTGGAATGTAGTTGAGCCCTAACCAATATCACACTGATCAAGGTACAGTCGCTTTCCTTACAACTCTAGAACCACGTCGGATTCAGCGCACTTCATTCCCTTAGCTGATCTCACCCACAAATAAGAGTTGCTACGACCCAAAGTCGAAGACTTGATAAACAAATCTATATCACACAGAAAAGTCTATTGAATAGATAAATCTGTATCCCACAGAAATACCTATGAGTTTTGTTCCGTCTTTTGATAAATCAAGGTGAACATGAACCAATTGATATACCGTACTTGTATTCCTGAAGAACAACCTAGAAATATCAATCACCTCACAATAATATTAATTGTATGGTAGCGAAATAAGATATTGTGGATTCACAAACGATGAGACGAAGATGTTTTTGACTACTTTTTATCTTTCCTATCGGAGAATAAATATCGAGCAAATCTTAAAGAAGATAGTACTCAATACGATAGAATACAACAAGATCAGAACACACAACTACAGAGAAAATAGTTGGGTCTGGCTTCACAATCCCAATGAAGTCTTTAAGTCGTTAACCTAATGGTTTTAGAAAAAACCTAGGCTAAAGGAGAATTGACTCTAGTCGCAACTAGTGTTACACAAGAGGTGTGGGGATTAGGTTTCCCAGTTGCTAGAGTTCTCCCTTATATAGTCTTCAAATCATGGTTTGCAATCAATGCTACCTTGGTAACAAAGCATTCAATATTTACCGTTAGATGAAAACCTGATTATACTCAAGCTAATATCTTTCAACCGTTAGATCGAACTTAGCTTGTTACACACAAATGAAAAGTGACTTCATTTAGATATGAGTAACCGTACCTAAACGTATACACCTTGTTGGCTCAACAATAGTTTACCGAAGTTAGCCATATGAACACTTTCATATCAACCTTGATTATCTTAACCATAACTAGTTCAAATGACTCAAATGAAACTAGTTCTAGATTTGTTCAATTGTTTATATTCTCATAGAAATATACAAGACACAATTGAAGCAAAATCGATTTTGATTCACTCGAATCAATTCATGAACATTATAGCCATGGCTTGCAATAAATTACATTCCTTATTATATAAATGTATTAGTTCATGAACAAACCGATTTTAGAACATAACCCACTCAAGTATGCAAACGGGTACGCATACCTAAGTGACCGGACTTAATTTGGGTTCGCCAGTATGCGAACTTGTACGCATACCACGGAACTCAGTTGAATTTCCGGACTTGAACTTACGCCAATACGCATACGGGTATGCACACTAAGTTCCCGGACTTTCATTAAACCAACCAGTACGCATACATGTACGCATACTATTGTTCCCGGACTTGGAATAACTTGCAACAGTTAGCATACAAGTACGCATACTGTGCTATATCCAATCATGGTTAATTGTTCTAAACTTCCATTTCAATCATTGAAACATTCTTAGAAGATGGGAATAACTGTCTCACACAAACTATTAGCTTCAAAGCAATTTTTTCAAGTGATCGAATGATCGATACGAAGCATTCCGAGTCTACACCAAATGACTGTCTCACACAAATCATATAAGATGTTACCAGTCGATTTTCACATGATCATCTTTTGACTTTCGTCAAGAATATAAGATGAACTTTGCTAAAGCGAAAGATTACGTACCAACACATATTTTGAGAAATATGTGAGCGAGTTTAACTCATCTCGAAATATCGAATGTGTATAATCGAAGTCTATATAGCTATACGACTTTTGTATCAAATAGGAGATAGAGTAGATATACTTTTGAGTGATATATGAGTTCAAGTCTTCACATACCTTTTGTTGATGAAGTTCCACAATCTCCCCTTAGTAGTTCTTCGTCTTCAATCGATGAACGCCTTGAAGTCTAAAGCTCAACTACACTTTCTATCCTAATCCGAGACTTAGCTATAAGTAGACTAGAAATCAAGACTTATAGTTTTGGCAACTAAACTTGACAAACAAGCTTGAGATAGCAACGCTTGCGATTTCGACCGAGCAGTGCTCTAACAGTTACTATTAGGTACAAAATTAAGCCTTCCTGGCTTATGAACGATCTTCATATCGAACTCTTCCAAAAACTCAAGCCACCTAGCTTGTTTTGGTTACAACTTATCTTGACTGGTGAAATAGGTAATTGCCACATTATCGGTCCGTACGATAAAGTAAGTGCCAAGTAAATAATGGCGACATCTCTTTTTCATTCAAAGTTTAATGATCTTCAGAATCATCAAGCATGCGACTCTCATAAATAAATGGATGACCTTCTTGTATCAATACTCCTCAAATTTCCCTGTATGATGCATCAATATACAGTTCAAATGGTAATTTGTAGTCTGGAAAGCGAAGTGTTAGAGAACTACTCGGTCGAACTTGCAAGTGTTGCTATCTCAAGCTTGTTTGTCAAGTTTAGTTGCCAAAACTATAAGTATTGATTTCTAGTCTACTTATAGCTAAGTATCGGATTAGGATAGTAAGTGTAGTTGAGCATTAGGATCCACGACGTTTATCGATTGAAGACGAAAAACTAATCAAGGGAACTTGTGGAACTTCATCAACAAAAGGTATATGGAGACTTGAACTCATCTATCACTTAAAAGTCTATCTACTCTATCTCCTTTTTGAGACAAAAAGTTGTATTGCTATATAGACTTCAATTATACACATTTGCTATTTCGAGCCGAGTTTATCTCGCATATCTATTTCTCGAAATATGTGTTGGTAAGCTTTCGCTTTAACCAAGTTCATCTTTTATTCTTGACGAAAGTCAAAAAATGATCATGTGAAAATCGCATTGTAACATCTTACATGATTTGTGTGAGACAATCATTTGATATAGACTCCGAATGTTTCGTATTGATCATTCGATCACTTGAAAATTGCTTTGAAGCTAATAGTTTGTGTGAGACAGCTATTGTCGTCTTCGAAGAATGTTTCAATGATTGAAATGAGGGTTTAAAACATATAAACATGTTTGGATATCAACATAGAGTGTATTCACGTCTGTGTAAAGTCCAAAACAAAGAACCAAAGTATGCGTACCCGTACGCGCACTGGCTGGTTGTTGGAAGTCCGGAAACTAAGTATGCGCACCCGTGACGCTGCGTTCGCGGAAGTTCATGTTCCGTGAAAATCTGCTCGAGTTTGGAAACGCAAAACAAACTCTATCCGGCTACCTAAGTATGCGTACACGTTTGCATACTTAAGTAGGTTATTTTTTTAAAAATTGGTTGTTCATAAACTAATACATATATATATTAAGGAATGCAATCTTTTGCAAACCGTGGCTATAATGTTCATGAAATGATTCGAGTGAATTAAAATCGATATTGCTTCAATTGTATCTTATGTACTTCTATGAGAACATAAACAATTGAACAACTCTCTAACTAGTTTCATTTGAGTCATTTAAACTAGTTATGATAAAGATGAAAAAGGTTGATATGAAAGTGCTCATAAGGCTAACCATTGGCTAACTATTGTTGAACCAACTAGGTGAACACGTTTAGGTACGGTTACCTTTATCTAAATGATGGTTCATTTCATTTGTGTATGACAAGCTACGTTCGATCTAACGGTTGAAAGATATTAGCTTGAATCTAATCAGGTTTTCATCTAACGGTGAATATTGAATGCTTTGTTACCAAGGTAACATTGATTTCAAACCATGATTTGGAGACTATATAAAGGAGAACTCTAGCAACTGGGAAACCTAATCCCCACACCTCTTGTGTGATACGAGTTGCGACTAGAATCGATTCTCCTTTAACCTTAGGTTTTTCTAAAACCAGTAGGTTAACGACTTAAAGAATTCATTGGGATTGTGAAGCCAGACCCAACTATTTCTTTGTAGTTGAGTGTTCTGATCTTGCTGTTTTCAATTGTGATTGAGTACTATCTTCTTTAAGATTTGCTCGAGATTTATCTCCGATAGGCAAGATTGAAAAGTAGTCACAAACATTTTCGTCTCATCGTTTGTGATTCCACAATATCTTGTTTCATTAATCAATTAAGATTATTGTGAGGTGATTGATATTTCTAAGTTGTTCTTCGGGAATATAAGTCCGGTATATCAATTGGTTTTTGTTCACCTTGATTTATCAAAAGACGGTACAAAACTCGTAGGTATATCTGTGGGATACAGATTTATCTATTCAATAGACTTTTCTGTGTGATACAAATTTGTTTATCAAGTCTTCGACTTTGGGTCGTAGCAACTCTTAGTTGTGGGTGAGATCAGCTAAGGGAATCAAGTGCGGAGAATCCGGCGTGGTTCAAGAGGCATAAGGAAGGCGACTGTACCTTGATCAGTGTGATATTGATTAGGGCTCAACTACATTCCAGACCGAAGTTAGCTTGGTAGTAGGCTAGTGTCTGTAGCGGCTTAATACAGTGTGGTGTTCAAATCTGGACTAGGTCCCGGGGTTTTTCTGCATTTGCGGTTTCCTCGTTAACAAAATTTCTGGTGTATGTGTTATTTCTTTTCCGCATTATATTTTGTTATATAATTGAAATATCACAGGTTGTGCATTGAATCGATCAATTGGTAAATCCAACCTTTTGTTGTTGATAGAAATTGATTGATCCTTGAACATTTGTATTTGGTACCGTTCAAGTTATTTCTCTTATATTCAATCGGGCTAGCAAATTCCTATTTGTTTGATTGCTGATTGAATAGAGAAATTGAGATACGAACTCTTGGGTATATTTCCATTGATTGAGTCTGACTATCTAGTTGATTCTCTTGGAATTATATTGGAGTTTGTCCATACACATTGCTAAGCGAAATATTGAGTGAGGTTATTTAACCCCTGCTTTTTCAATTGGTATCAGAGCAGGCAAACACGTTTAAGACCTCATAAGTCTGTGTTTGTAGCGATCTGACTCTATGGACAATAGTGCTATCTCTGATAAACGCGTCAGCAGAGACAAAAGTTATGTTTTCATGAAGTCTATTAAAGAGAAAGATCTGTAATTCTCAAATATAGACGAACCTAGTGTTCTAACGAAACATACTAGCATTGACAAGTGTTACACCGATTACCTTTTAAACGAGTCTGACTCTGTTGATAAAAGTGATGCAGCTAAAGAGAGTGAATTGATTCTAAGTCTTGTTAGAATCCAGGCTGATAGAATAAATCGGTTGAAAAACAATGTCAATACTCTTCTTGGTATCGTAAAATATCATGGCTCTAAAATAAAGGCTCCTAGCAAGGAAAACTTCGAAGTTCGCTCATCAAGAACCTCACTCGAGGCGAACCTCAAAAAGGATGCTTTGGAAATTGAACATCTCTTGAGTAAACTCTCCATTCAAGGATGTTAAATAGTATACTATACCAAGTGCTTCTGATTCTACTGGAAAAGATTCAGTCCCAGAAGCAAAATCAAAATTCCTTCCTATTGGAAAAGATGTGCATGTATCTCTCTCTAATCAAGGAGTCTCCACATCATATTTATGAGCACGAGAGTGCGACGCATTTTAACCCATAAATACATTAGCTATGACTCATTATTTATCTAATAAATTTGTTTTAGTTGTTTTTGGAAGAATAAGCTCTTGTGGAGAATTGGCTCGAAAAAATGTTATTTGCACCTGACGGACACGTGTTATTCGGACTCTCTCAATGTTGGTTAAGGGACACCTCAATTACTAAGGAACACCTCAACGGATAAGGGACACCTTCTTTACTATTTACACCCCACAAGGCAAGTGCTAAAGGAACACCCGAACAGGATAAGGGGGAGGACATCTTCTTCTTCATTTCAAATTCTGTTTTTAAGGAAATCATGACAAATGAAGAACATAATTAGGGCTTGCAATTTGAGCTAGTTTCAGTTCGATTAAAGCCCTGAAATTGATTGGGATTATTAATATAGGACAAACAGGGATGGTATGGGCTTTGGAATCAACTAAAATTGGCTGGATAATCCATTCGAAGCAAGACAAGGAGTATGATATTCACGGGATATTTGGTCGGATTTCTGCATTGAATTTCAACAAGATTTGGTCGGATTTGTTGCCTGTTTCGTATTGATACCACCTTATTACAACTAAACAGGGTTGGTAAGTCTTTTGATTTCGGAAGAATAAGCTTGTCACGTGGAATAGAAGAAAACAGATAAGTACATGCACGGAGGATATTCTCCATTAAACTCAAGATGATTTGGTGAGATATTCTCGTGGATTTCGTTTGAGATTTACCTGTTTGACTGAAACAGGGTCGGTAATATCTTTTGTTTCGAAAATGAAGGGGAGTACACGTAGTTTCAAGAAAACAGAAGAGTGAAGATATCTCGGATTTTCCCGAGTATAACTGAGGTTGGCGTGTGGCAGGGGAGTGTTTCACATGTTCTCGAGAGTTTTTGCAGCAGGTGATCGTGTGATTGAGATAATAGAAGGACATATCAATAGCTGCAGATGCATGAAAAAGGAAAGAAAATATTATCTTTAATACCGAGTAATGGAGGATTATTGGGAGTGAATGAGCGAGATTTCTTGGTTTTGTTCGATTTAAAAATGTTACTTGGGTCGAGTAGAAGGGCATCGAGAGTTGGGGAGAAGAACAGAGGGTTGCAGAGCAGATTTCTCTGCTGCTGCTGCAGAAGAAGAAGAACATTCGACGCCAAATGACTGTCGCAGAGAACTGTCGTTTATAAACACTACTCGTAACAGTCAGTTTGGCACGCTTGTTTTGAATTTGCAACAAATATTATAACGGTGACTTCTGTAACGCCAATACAATGTTACAGATTAATTGCATTATTAGCTTTCTTTAATAAAAACACCATTTGAGCTATGAATTATATTTTTGAGTGTGTTTTCATTATGAGAAGCTAAGCCCCAACACTGGGTTGACGGAGGAAGCCGAACTTCATACATGGGTGAATTTATTTTATTTTCTATTTGACTTTTGCACTAATTAGAATAGAATTATAATTTGAACTAATTAGTTATCATTTTATTAGATAGGTCATGCTTGCTTAGATGTTTGATGTCCCATGCTTACGATTTATAACTAATATTTTGAGAATCTACCTTGGCAAAAATAAGATTCCCTGTTGTTTTATTTATTGAGCGATAATTGTTGATAATAAATAATTGAGCCTTATGTTATGAATGCGGTGGAATCCTAAACCCAATAACTCTCTCTTTTATTATTTTCATTAAACCTTTAAATTTATTCTCAACAACGTCTGAGTGAACGTCAACCTTTTTACTACAACAACAAATTAAAAAATCCCATCATATGGAAGGAGGGAATCTCCAAACAACGGTGTCAAGTCTGTTCACTCTAATCACTCATGTGATCAGAGAGTGTGTCTCTTTTGTGATTCAAAAGGACATGTTGAACGGAAAAGCAAGTCTAGGTTGAATAACAATGCTCTTGTTCAACTTCAACACACCTTGGATTTAATACTCAAAGGTGTAACTGACATTAGGATGTCTAAATCTATTGGTTTTAGTACTCACCATGTGAATGCTTCTAGGAAAGTCAGTTCTACTTGCTCATCGAATGTACAACCAAATTGTAACTTCAATACAATTGGGTCAAGGAGATTTCAGAAGGGTTACCTTCAATGGAATGTGAAAATAGTGTTCGAATTGTGAAAAAGGTTGTTGAGGGAAGCAATGGTGAAGATATGAAGGACAACCTTAATCTTATAATCGAAGGATACAAGGATCTTATCAACAGGTTGTCAAAATCCTCCGAACAAACTTCTTATGGTAAGAATTCGAACCCTATCTCATATTTTGATGATAACAAGTTTTATGATAAATTTTCACATCAAAAAGGATTCTTTCCTAGAATTGAAAGGAAAAAGAGACTCAACCATGAACACCGTTCATTTAATGAGCTTAGAGCTCATACTTGTGCTAATTAAATCACAAGGTTGAATTCTCACTCATAAAAAATCCTGGTTGAGTGAGATATGGTCAGGTATACTTATTGGTATTTGCTTTCTAAATAGTCTAGCTATATTCTTATCGTCCATAGCTAAACTACTGTCTCTAAACAGCGCTGCCTAAGTATTGTTTGTGTCTCAAGAAGTTCTTCTTCTTATTTTTTTTTTTATTTTTTTTTTGTTTTAATTTCGAAGAATTTTTCGTTGCAACTAAGTTGCCTGCTACTCTTGTGCTCTAAATTGTTTCTCTGTGGAGATATAAAATTTACTGAGCCAAAAATTTGTGAAAGAAAACCTTCACGTAGCAAAATTATTCTGTTGAGTCTTAAAAGTACGATCCATTTTGGTTTTGTTTTGGGTTCGGATTGTGTTCGTACGGGTACCCATGATGTCTTGTCACAAACCGTCTTTAGAAACCCTAAAAATTACTGTCCCTAAGAAACCATTTAAATATCAAACCTATTGAGTCATGTACACATACTCTAGGTTATTCTGTGGTTTGTCAAGAATGTCTTCACCTTCTCGCACTGGTGATTTTGCAAGAGGCTTTCTTGATAAAGGTATTGGTTTTGAGTCCAAATGGAGGAAGAAAAGAACCCAAGTAGAAGATGATAATACCAATGCCTCATGCCACTATGCCTATACACATCAGGATGTTGAGAATGAGGATATGGTTTCTGCTGAAGTGGTTCATGATTTTCTTAAATACTTTGAGGAAGCAAAAGTGCAACTCGCTGATACTATGAAGAGTCTTGATGTGTTAAGAATTGAGTTGAAAAAGGTTAATTCTGACCTTGTTATCATGAAGACACACGTTAAAGATCTTCTGATGAGCACGAAAGTGCGACGCATTTTCACCCATAAATACATTAGCTGGGACTCATTTTATCACTAATAAACTTGTTTGTAGGTGTTTTTGTGAAATAAGCTCTTATGGAGAAAGTTGCTCGAAAAGTGGTTTTTGTACCCCGGAGGACACATGTTATTCGGACTCTCAATGTTGGTTAAGGGACACCTCAATTACTAAGGGATGGTAATCTGGTTGGTTTTGAAGAAAAAGGAAGATTACATTCAAACAGGGCCGTATATTCTCTTGAGATATTATCGGATTTATGTGGAAGATTTTAGAAGAGATTTTGTCAGAGATTTGGTTGGAATTAGATTGGTATTAATTCTTCGCATCAAAACAGTGGCGGTAAATGCTTTTGTTTCGTAAAAGGAAGGATATATTTTCGGTTTGAAGAAAACAGGAAAGAAGATATTTTGAAGTTAAATCAAATAATTTTGGTTCAGATAATATTCCTGGGAGTATATTTTGCATTGATGGAAAGATTCTGACAGCCTATTTACGTGTAGAAGATGGGGAAAAATCTCCTTAATTTTCAGAAAAAGGAAAGAAAAATATTCCGAGCTAATGTCGAGTAATTGAGAAGATTTCGAAGTAATGAAGGGATATTCTTAGTCCTGTCGAGTATATAAAGGTTGTTTGGGTGTCATAGAGGGGCTATCGAGAGTTTGGGGAGAATTATTAGTTTTCTTTAATAAAAACACCATTTGAGCTATGAATTATATTTTTGAGTGTGTTTTTATCATGAGAAACTAGACCCCGACACGGGGTTGACGGAGGAAGCCGAACTTCATACATGGGTGAATTTATTTTATTCTTTTTATGACTTTTTCATTTATTTAAATTGTTTTATGATTTGAAAAAATTAGTTATCATTTTATTAGATGGGTCATGCTTGCTTAGATGTTTGATGTCCCATGCTTACGATTTATAACTAATATTTGGAGAATCTACCTTGGCAAAAATAAGAGTCCTTGTTGTTTTATTTACTATGCTATAATTGTTGAAGAATAAATAATTGAACCTATTGATATAAATTCGGTGGAATCCTAGACCCAATGACTCTCTCTTTTATTATTTTCATTAAACCTTTAAATTTAATCTTAACAACGTCTGAGTGAACGACAACCCTTTTACTACTACAACGAACAAATTAAAAATTTTATTATCTTCTCAATGAGGATATCTTCTCCGAAGAAGCAGTGGATGTTGTCAATCATAAGCTCAAAAGTCTCAGGGCTCGTGAGGACTCCGGAAAAGCTATTTGATTTCAGTTCATGTTCGATTTTGTCGGTTTAGGAGTCTTTCCTTGTTTCTTAGCTTGTCGATTTCTTTTTATGTCTAGGAAACTTCTTATGAGAATTTTTTTTTTCTTGTGTTTTAAGAAGGATAACTAGGGTTTGGAATAACAATTATTGTGAGTACACATAGCTATTTCCGACGATTTTCATCTTGCAATGTTTTTAGATTTATTTATTTAAATTCTAAAGTTGATTTGGAAGATGATTCCGCAGTATTAATCTTTATGTTTTTTTATATAATCTTCACATTTCAACGCCATTTTTTGGGGTAGGATCCATTGACATGGTTATATTGACATAATCTTCACATTTCAGCGCCATTTTTTTTACTGAGCCCAATTTGAAGTTAATTTTTTGGTGACATTTTCCTCATATAAAACTCTACATTCCTACCAAAAATGAGAGTATTCCAAAATACGAAACTTCATCATCCACAAATTTTAATTTCAACCGTTAATCTTCAACGGTTAATATTCAAAATCGTAGATGGCGGTTTTATACATCTCGGAATGCTCTCATTTTTGGTTGGAATGTAGAGACTTGTAAGAAGAACATGTCACCAAAAAATTAGCTTCAAATTCCTTGCCGTTTGGGTTCATTAAAAAAAAACTATAACCATGTCAACGGATTATGTCAATATAACCATGTCAACGGATCCCACCCCTTTTTATATTGCAACTTACTATGGGATATGTGTGTTTGCGTCCGTGAACTATGATTATCCCATATATGTCAAAAGTTAAGTCTTTCATATGTCATTATGCAAACATTGATAAAGGATTAAATGAACTTTTGACAAACAAAAGTTAAGCCTATTATGTCATTATGTAAATATTGATGGAAGATAGGATGAACTTTTGTTTACAAAGATTAAGTCTATTGTATGTCTCTATGCAAATAGTGTTGAAAGATAGAATGAATCTTTGAATATTCCGCAGTATTGGTTTTCATGATCCACATCTTTGTGTAAATACTGTGTGGCTCCATAAGTCTTCTTATGTTGACCACTTCCGATTAAATGAATCATGGGATCTCTTGTGGTTAATTTAATTGAGTATTTTGGATACATATTCATGTTTCATGTGATTTGTTAATGTCCAAAGAAATCCTTCTTTTCTTGTGAAAGTAAGTTCGCTCTTGTTGTTCTTCCTGGAATGACATTTTATAGGGGAGAGTTCTTAATTGAACTTGTGCTTAATTGCGAAATCTTTGTGGGGAGTGCGGTTGTGGAATATTATAGGGGTTATCTTGTATCTTTATAAACTCCATGATGAATGCATTTAGTTTCGGCTATATTATTGCATCTAAACAAGTTGATATGTTGTTCTCCTTTGGTCATGAAATATCTCTATGGAAATTTCATTAGGATCCCACTAGTTTTCGTACCTTTGCCAATTTTTATTGACAAAAAGGGGGAGAATTAATGTGTAGTTTACACTACAAATACATACGGTTTACAGATCATTATGTAAGGGGGAGTGGTTTTCATGTGAGATGAAGTATTGACTAAGGGGGAGTGATACATATCACCATAGTATTGTTGTCAAAGTTGTGATACAATTGAACTTTGATGTTGTGTAATAATACTGTGACACTGTATAACAATGATTGAGAGTTATTGTTTTCTCATTGTTATAGCTACGGATCTTCAACAACGATGATGATGAGTTGAACACATTTGGAATCATTGGAGTACTTGGAAGTGACGAAGATTTCGAGTAATGTTGAAGAACCAAGGAGATCAAGCATTTGGATGAGAAGCTACAAAAGTTTATTTATTTTGTAATCCATATGTATTGATAGTTTTGTCACTAAAATTGACAAAGGGGGAGATTGTTAGAGCACTGCTCGGTCGAACTCGCAAGCGTTGCTATCTCAAGCTTGTTTGTCAAGTTTAGTTTCCAAAAATATAAGTCTTGATTTCTATTCTACTTATAGCTAAGTCTCGGATTAGGATAGTAAGTGTAGTTGAGCTTTAGACTCTATAGCGTTCATCGATTGAAGACGAATAACTAATCAAGGGAACTTGCGGAACTTCATCAACAAAAGATATGTGGAGACTTGAACTCATCTATCAAAAGTCTATCTACTCTATATCCTATTTGAGATAAAAAGTCGTATTGCTCTATAGACTTCAATTATACACATTTGCTATTTCGAGCCGAGTTTATCTCGGGTATCTATCTCTCGAAATATGTGTTGGTAAGCTTTCGCTTTAACCAAGTTCATCTTTTATTCTTGACGAAAGTCAAAAGATGATCATGTGAAATCGCCTTGTAACATCTTACATGATTTGTGTGAGACAGTCATTTGATGTAGACTCGGAATGTTTCGTATTGATCATTCGATCACTTGAAAATTGCTTTGAAGCTAATAGTTTGTGTGATACAGTTATTGTCGTCTTCGAAGAATGTTTCAATGATTGAAATGAGGGTTTAGAACATATAACCATGTTTGGATTTAAACATAATGTGTATTCACGTCTGTGTAAAGTCCAAAACCAAGAACCAAAGTATGCGTACACGTACGCGCACTGGCTAGTTGTTGGAAGTCTGGAAACTAAGTATGCGCACCCGTACGCGTACCGGCGGAAGTTTATGTTCCTTGAAAATCTGCTGGAGTTTGGAAACGCAAAACAAACTCTATCCGGCTACCTAAGTATGCGTACACGTTTGCATACTTAAGTAGGTTATATTCTAAAATCGGTTGTTCATGAACTAATACATATATATATATATATTAAGGAATGCAATCTTTTGCAAACCGTGGCTATAATGTTCATGAAATGATTCAAGTGAATTAAAATCGATTTTGCTTCAATTGTATCTTATATACTTCTATGAGAACATAAATAATTGAATAACTCTCTAACTAGTTTCATTTGAGTCATTTGAACTAGTTATGATAAAGATGAATAAGGTTGATATGAAAGTGCTCATATGGATGACCATTGGTTAACTATTGTTGAACCAACTAGGTGAACACGTTTAGGTATGGTTACCTTTATATAAATGATGGTTCATTTCATTTGTGTATGACAAGATAAGTTCGATCTAACGGTTGAAAGATATTAGCTTGAATCTAATAAGGTTTTCATCTAACGGTGAATATTGAATGCTTTGTTACCAAGGTAACATTGATTACAAACCCTGATTTGGAGACTATATAAAGGATAACTCTAGAAACTGGGAAACCTAATCCCCATACTTCCTGTGTGATACTAGTTGCGACTTGAGTCGATTCTCCTTTAACCTTAGGTTTTTCTAAAACCCAGTAGGTTAACGACTTAAAAATTTCATTAGGATTGTGAAGCTAGACCCAACTATTTCTCTGTAGTTGAGTGTTCTGATCTTGCTATTTTCTACTGTGATTGAGTACTATCTTCTTTAAGATTTGCTCGAGATTTATCTCCGATAGGCAAGATTGAAAAGTAGTCACAAACATCTTCGTCTCATCGTTTGTGATTCCACAATATCTTGTTTCGTTAATCGATTAAGTTTATTGTGAGGTGATTGATATTTCTAGGCTGTTCTTCGGGAATATAAGTCCGGCATATCATTTGGTTTTTGTTCACCTTGATTTATCAAAAGACAGAACAAAACTCGTAGGTATATCTGTGGGAGACGGATTTATCTATTCAATAGACTTTTCAGTGTGATACAAATTTGTTTATCAAGTCTTCGACTTTGGGTCGTATCAACTCTTAGTTGTGGGTGAGATCAGCTAAGGGAATCAAGTGCGCAGAATCCAGTGTGGTTCAAGAGGCATAAGGAAGGCGACTGTACCTTGATCGGTGTGAGATTGATTAGGGCTCAACTACATTCCAGACCGAAGTTAGCTTGGTAGTAGGCTAGTGTCTATAGCGGCTTAATACAACGTGGTGTTCAAATCGGGAATAGGTCCCGGGGTTTTTCTGCATTTGCGGTTTCCTCGTTAACAAAATTTCTGGTGTCTGTGTTATTTCTTTTCCGCATTATATTTTGTTATATAATTGAAATATCATAGGTAGTGCGTTGAATCGATCAATTGGTAAATCCAACCTTTGGTTTTTGATAAAAATTGATTGATCCTTGAACATTGGTCTTTGGTACCGTTCAAGTTATTTCTTTTATATTCAATCGGGCTCGCAAATTCCTAATTGTTTGATTGCAGATTGAATAGAGAAATTTAGATACGAACTCTTGGATATATTTCCATTGATTGAGTCTGACTGTCTAGTTGATTCTCTTGGAATTATATTGGAGTTTGTCCATACAGATTCCTAAGCGAAATATTGGGTGAGGTTGTTTGACCCCCGATTTTTCACGAAGAACTGTTTCTGCCGAGACCGCTTCCTTTAGAAGTTCGAACATCTCTTTTTCGTGCGCCGTATGCTGACCTTCAATATCATTGAGCTTACATATTTTGTAAGCAACTGGATGACCTTCCTTCATTAATATTCATCTAATTTCTAGGCCTAATACATCAATATGCACTTCAAATGGTAATTCATAGTCAGGTAAGCGAAGAACTGATTCTGTCCAGACCGCTTCCTTTAGTACTTCGAATGACCGATGACACTCGTCAATCCATACTCAAGATCTGTGAAGGATGCCACTTTTTATGAAAAACCAAGTATAAAACGCTTGTAATAGTTGGCTATGCCTAAGAAAGAACGAAGTTCTCCAAACTTGTTTGAGGCAGGAAAATATACAATTCCTTTCACCTTCTTTCGTTCCATTCACGCAACCTTGTGTAATCACATGGACAAGGAAAGTTATTGGGGTCTGGAAAAGCTTACACTTTTCTTTATTCACATACATGATAACATCTTGAAACATTGTAAACACTTTCGAATGTGCATCACATGCCCATCCGAAGTGCCGTTGTAAAATAAGTATGTCATCCAAACATACTACCACAAATCTATCGGTACACTCAGAGAACACATCATTCATTAGGTTGCAGAAAGTTGTAGATGAATTTGTTAAGCCAAACAACAACACACGATACTCATAAGGCCATACTGTGTTACCGTTGCTTTTTCTAGTTCATTTCCTTCAGCTATGCGTACCTAGAAATAAACATAATATAAATCCAACTCGGTGAAGTACTTAAGATTAGACAATCGACCAAACAAGTCTGCCACTACCTGAATTGGATACTTTTTTTTATTAATCGTAAGCTTGTTCAAAGTTATGTAATAAACACATTCGAAATGAGCTCTCCTGCTTGTTTTGGAATAACACTGGAGCACCAAATGAGGATTTAGATAGTTGTATAAGCCCTACCTCCAGCAGTTCAGAAATATGTTTGTGCATTTCCTCGAGTACTAAAGGTGACATACGATATGGAGCCTGTGGATGCGTTTTTGCACCAAACACTAACTCAATCATATGATCAACTCTACGTCTTGTTGGTAGTGTCTTTGGCAGTTTTAAAGGCATTATATCTTCAAACTCATCCAAGACTTTTGCTATCACATCTTCCACTTCAACTAGCTTTCTTGTCTTAGTCTTAACCAGTACCCCAAGGAAAGTAGCTAAGCTTTTGTCCAGACCTTTATTCACCTGAAATCCAAAATAAACATGGATTGTCTTATCTCTATCATTATATATTTTGCCTCATCTTAACGATAAAACATGGGCATTAAGGGTGATGAATCAATATTCCATTTCTATAAGGAATTACCGACGGCTTCGCCACACAAAAGAAATCCATGCCCAACATAAGTTCATCATCCATGACCATAACTAGCAATTCTAGTTTTATTTCTATTCTCCTACTTAGACATAAACATTGCGTTACCTCGAATTTTCTATCATTCTGAGTTAATAACCTTGATGGTGCTAGCCGCACCAGTGACTGTTAATTTCAATGTTATGCCAATATATGGATGAGTAAACGATTTTGTTGCACATGTACCAGCCATTGCTAATACGTTATTTTCATTGATCTTAATAGCAATGCATATTAGTCAAGCAGACAATTTCTTCTTTGTGTTTGCCTTACTCCCCAGTAAGGGACTGGTGCCTCGATGTTGAACTGTATCAACGTCGTACTGGTCTTTATTAGCATTAACAACATATTTAGTACCTTTAGTGTGGTTTTGTTGTGTTGAAAACTTGTTTCTCCCTTATCAAGTTACAAGAAGTCATTCTTCGTCTTTGATCAACGAGTAATAATTCTTGACGTGTGGATCCTTTACTTAAGAATGCATTCCAAGCAACTACAAGAACAAGAATTAAACTCGATCGAAATATATTAAGACAACTTAATACCAAGCATATATGGACATATAGACCCTTAACCAGGGCTATGATAACCGAATTATCACAAGGTTAAGTTTCGCAAATATAGCACATTCTTCCTTGCAATTATACCATATCCTTAAATACAGTCTCAGCCTAATTCACACTTAGCCAATTCTTTTATCTTGACTAAACTTTATTCATCTCATAATAATTAATATAGGTTCTGTCTTGAATCAATTCACGCTTCACAAAGCATCAAAACAGAACGCACCAAAACAAAATTTAAATTTAAACTCGGCCTCAGGATTTTTATTGCTGCACACTCAGGGTTACACAGACTCTCCTTACACCGGATACCCAAACCTTTATGAGAACGCAAGAGATACCAAATACATCCAACTTTTTCGTTCGTCAACCCATATAGACAAAATTTAACACAATTGCAAGTAGACCAACTTAATGATCCTTGAAAATATGTATAGAGTTAATATCTCGACCTCTACTCACTCAGTATGTATATAGACACAAGGTCCGTGAGCCTGATTGTTAAGTAGAGTACTTGGACGATCTTAAAAATCAATATCCAAGTTCCATCTAGTCATATCCAAATAATTCAATCGGAATTATGCCAAGTGATTAAACTTGTTATCTATCTTTCAAGATACGAATTCTACAAGAAACTAGTCTCGTAATCGATTACAATTAAGTGATATGTACAAACCTATGTAAATCCAATTATAAAGATAAACAATATAATGCGGAAAAGGAAAAACACAAGACACCAGAAACTTTGTTAACGAGGAAACCGCAATAGCAGAAAAACCCCGGGACCTCGTCCAGATTGAACACCACATTGTATTAAGCCGCTACAGACACTAGCCTACTATCAGCCTTCGGACTGGAATGTAGTTGAGACCAAATCCACCCTCCAAGCAATTCAGTTATAGTCGTGCTCCTTACGTCTCTTAAACCTCGCAAGGTTCTACACACTTGATTCCCTTAGATGACGTCCTTTACAGCCTAAGAGTTGCTTCAACCGAAGTGAAGACTTTTGATAATAATCTGCCTCTAATAGATAAGCCCATTTGATTTCCGTTTAGATCAAAGATCAAGGCGTGGAAATATGTTTGCAATAGAAATCTAGCAAACCTCACAAATGCGGAACTTACGACTCCCGAAGAGCACCATAGATTCTTAACCACCTCTCTAGAACAATCGTCGAAAGATCATCTAAGATCAGTCTTTCGATATCTATCTTGAGGAATCACAAAGTCTGAGACAAAGAGAACTTTGTGATTACTATCTATCTTGCCTGAAAGAGATAACGAAAACCTCGATAACAGAAAGAAAGATCAGGATACATGAACTATCAAGGTAAAGATAGTCGGACCTGGCTCCACGAATCCCCAAGCGAAGTCTTTTTAGTCGTAGACCTAAAAGGTCAATAGAGACGACTCTACAATCAAGAAGGATACAAAGTTTCAGGAATTGATTTTTCCAGTTGACAGAGATGCTCTATTTATAGTTTTCAAAGACCAGGGTTAGCTTAGAATTCAAGCTAAGATAACTTGAGAATCAAGCAAACAAAATAGGTCTTTAAACTACAATAGAAGACTATACACATAGGTTCGGTTACTGAACCGTGTATAACGATTGTTCGGTTTAGCAAGTTAGCCAAAGAACTAAAAGCAACTTGATGTTCATTTAAACACCTAAGAAATTAATCATGATTCAAACACATAAGTGTTTAATAAATCAATG
Source organism: Papaver armeniacum (assembly GCA_023531295.1). Lineage (NCBI taxonomy): Eukaryota > Viridiplantae > Streptophyta > Magnoliopsida > Ranunculales > Papaveraceae > Papaver > Papaver armeniacum. The sequence goes on along the minus strand of JAJJWW010005403.1, from coordinate 69,236 downwards.
AATTCTTATAAGTGTTTAAGAGAGTTCTAGCAATGTTAAATATATTAAAATAATAAGTCTTTGAGCATCTGCTAAATATTGTCGGGACAATTGGTATAATGGTTTGCCAACCGCATGGCTTGTTCACGAGTTAGGGTGCTACGGTTCGTGTACCAGGTTTTCCAACCCTAATAGACTACCGAAATCAGTTGACCTCGGTTCCTGAATCGGGTTCACCAACTGCTAGCCAATTAAATCCAACATATAAAATCCAGTTCACCACGGTTCGCCAACTGGGTCCGTGAACTGTTTCGAACTGAACTTGTGGTTTGCGAACTGGTTCACAATCTCCTTGTATTTCTGAATCTCAAATATCTATGGTTTGCAAACTGATTTCGCCAACCTACCCTGGGTAGAAATGAAAAATATCTAGTCACTAGTGAAAAACACCCATGTAGATCCATCACACTCCTAATAGCGATTCGTTGTACGTTTGAAAATTTGGGATGGCAAACGCACGAGATTATTTGGTTAGACAAAATCCAACTTCTGTTAACGGTTCTTGATTCGACAGTAATTAGGAACGGTATACGTACGTGTATAATTCGCTTTAGAAGTATGAATTCGTAAAAGTTAATTCGTAAAAGTTAATTTTTTTTCATTTTAGCGGCATACATTAACCACCTTTTAGTTGGTCCCAAAATCTCATTTTTAGACAACTCTATATTTAAGACAAAAAACTATTTTTTCATCCGATTATTCATTCACTGAATTAGAAAAATTTTTACACAAATTAGTGATACTTTTATTTTTGGCTCATTTTGATACTTCTCTATGCTTTCTCATCATCTTCTAAAAATATTTAGGGTTTAAAAGGTTGAAAAAAAAAATTAGAAAGTTGAATCGATCGATAACTTTTCCTTCTTCTGTTTTGCTCAACAAAATGCTTTTTTGTTCTTGATTTGTGTTTTTATCATAATGTTGTTTCCAAAATCTTGCAATATTTGCAAGATTGATTCATTTTTTAATATAACTTCACCTTTGGTCCCACTAATGACACGCCTGCTTGCTTTAAGACAAAAAACAATTTTTTTCATCCGACACTACTCATTCAGTGACGTAGCAAAGGGAATCATTACACAAATTAGATGCCTCTCCATTTCTTTCCATTGGCTGAGGCCTGAGTACAAATGAAGCCAAAATAATGAAAAGAAAACAATATCCCCCACTCGATCAATCATTATTTATTGGACTAAAACTCATTCACTTATCCCTCGAAATGAAATAAAAACATGGAATTATTTTGAAAATTATGTCATTTTCTCCCACAAATTTCAGTGCCCTTCCATTTTTTCTCTTCTCCTCAAACAACCACTTAAACCTTTAACTGTTTCTTTCAAAGACCATATAATTCCTTGACGCTTTTTGCTACTGCAAGGAGAAGATTATAAAAGAATTAATCCCCCCATAACCTCATCACCTTAATCCACTCTTTTTCTCTCCACCCATACAAAACCTATCCATCTACTTTCTCTGTTGCATCAAGTTCTTCTTCCATATGGAAAACTTAACCATGAACACCATCACAGTAACAGTACTACTACTTCTATTTCTTACTCAATTCAGTGCTTCGTTTTCTACTACTGCAGCCAAAGGTACGTACTGATTTGTCAGTGACTTATTAGGCTTAAGCTTATTAATTTTCTTCTTCTTGGTATCGATTTTATATTATTACAATTTCTTAATATTATTTTGTACAATTTTGTTTCGGTACAGGATTCGATGACTTGAATAACAGTACGAAATCATCTGGGTTGTTGAACAATCATAATAACAATAATAATGGATTAATGATGCCAGTAGAATCAGAAGTGTATCGAGTGTTTGACAACCTCTACGGATATAATTATAACAACGAGCAGGGTGAAGGACTTCGACGCCGTAAACTTGAACCTTTTCAGCTGTGTTTGGAATGTAAGTGTTGCGCAGCTGGTGCTGGAACTGATCCAAGTACATGTACAACTATGCCTTGTTGTTTCGGCATCGATTGCCAAATTCCAGGCAAACCATATGGTGAATGTGCTTTTGTTCCCAAGACATGTAATTGCACATCATGTGCTGTTTAACCCGCCATTTTTCAGTACCAATTGAACCATAGTTCCAGGAAACATAGTAATTATATAGATCATGTAATTTCTTTAGTTAATTAGTTAGTTCATTAGGTTTGTTTGCAAGATACAGAATACATATTGGTGCATGTGGGTGTAAGATAAGTGTGATTGTATTAATCAAAATTGAGCTCTTGTTTTCATATTTTTGATAACCATGGTTCCAAGATAAGCAGGGACTGATATCTTTGGAGATAATGGCTGCTAGTTACCCCAGTGACCTTGAGGAATTCAAAACGCGGTGCGATACTACCGACATAAAGTCGAAGCATGTCTACCGCAAAATTCACCCATCAAATACCCATCTTATATTGTTGAGTATTATTGTAGGTAGAACTTTAGTGTGTGTAGAATTTTGTTACTTGCCTTTCAACATTTACTTGTTTATCTCATCCAAAATTTTGATGGATTGAGCATGGCCTAATACTATTAGAGCAAGGGCTGTGACAACACTCCATTCCTTGTAAATGGAGTAGAGAGGAAGTGAAGCACCATATTAGACACTATGGAAAGCAGGGAAGAAATAGTCCAGGTTAAATGTTGTTTATGCTGTATTTTCTTCGTTTGGTACTTCAGGTGCCGTGTAATAAGGATTTTCAAACGCTACGTTGATTGAAGTAGTGTTCGATTGCGCTTTTGGGGTTTCTCTACTCCCATAGTAGCACCAGATGTTGTCAAATTTGCGGGTGACTCATTGAAGTAGTGTTCTAATCTCCATAGTCCCTGCTCTTAGTGAATAGCGTGGGCAATGATAGCTACGAGGGTGTGAGGTGCAAGAGGAGTAACAAAAAAGTTTAGCAAAGAGAGACTCTCCAAGTTATGAGTTTGGCGCCACCAAATTTTCAAACGCCAAGGAGCAACAAATTTTTCACGAGCACAAAATTAACGTGAACCACAACTCTTGTAATACCCAACTGTTGACAGAGATCCAAAAGAAGAGCTCGAGTCCCAGCAAAGTTGTTAGTACTAGACTTCTAAACTCATGGAATGCAACAGTAGTCTTACTTTCGTTGTTACAGATTGCATCACCCACAGCTTCACCATGGGTCCATGACTCCCTAACGGCCTAACCCCTCCGTATTTTATTGGGGCTTTTAATAAAATGACCATGTGGGGAAATGCATTTGAGAAAATGCCCAAGTTTTTTTCAATATATATTAAATGCCCATACGTTGACCTTTTCCGTCCCGTTTTATTCAAAAAAACGCTTATGGCCGTTAGTGCATAGGTGGCGATTAATTAGCCCCTGGAAAAGACTACTTTAACCCCATTCAGACTAGGACCTAATCAAAACGAGTTAACAGGCTAAGTCACTTCCGATTTGGATCGGACACAATCGGCTATATTCCTTCTTCCGGCGAGACCCCACACGGAGCGGACTCTTTCCCTGTTCCTCCACTACACCACTACTTCCAACCCCACCAAGCTTCCATTAATAATGGAGTTTTTTTTTCCTTAGCCTTTATTCTTATATATCTATGATCCCCGTTTTCATTATTTTTTTCCCAAACAACTCATTAGCATCAGAAGCTATATGTAACCCAGAATTGCCGAGATAAAACCAATTCCAATTTGTTTGAGAACAAGCAAAATCTTGTTGAAACTGAACTGCTGGAGGCATTTGGAGAGGAGCAAGAACAGTCGTGAGGGGGGTGTTGATTTTGGTTGTAGCCGTGAGCTTTTATACACCTCAATTTCCCGCGAACTGAACTGGGTAAGTACCGAAGTTTTCTAATCTCATACACATTCTAAACCTTTCATATCTCATCCATTAACCACTAAAATCAATGGCAACAACACACTTCAAATAGACTATTTTCTCGGTCAAGCTAAACTCAAATACCTTTAAGTTCATACCCATTTCTCTTTGCTTCCTTTTTCAAATCAAAATCCTTTCTAACTACCTTTCCCAAGCTCAACAGAAATAAGCTTCGGAGAAACAGTCGTTCAGCCCTTTTAACAAACACTTTGTATGCATTTCGTTGTTGATGCCGGGACATATCTGCAGCTGATTTTGGAACCGTCCGTATAGCTCCTTCCCTTCGAAAATTTCCCATTCAATACAAACCCATTACTAATTTGTCTGAAATCTATAAACATCATTAATCCTAGCCTTTCATTAACTTAAACAATGGCATTAGCATCACTTCCTTTACCTGGTTTTAGGATTCAAAACTTTGCCCCAGTAGCAAACAGAATTTGGACCAACCTAATCAACTGCTTAACTTCTCAAATCTCTTCCGAATCAGTTTACAATGACAGTTAACTCATCTTCTCTTGCTATCTTCTTGGTTTGAACTATACTGCCAACAACCTTCAAAAATTTAAGAACATATAAAATAAGAGGTGAGAAGAATCAGGGGAAAGAGAAAGGGAAGCTTATGAAACTAAATTCAAAGGGTAATAATGTAATTGAAGCATTAAAAATTGACTAAGTCAATGGGAAAATACCGAGCAAGTTAAACATGACGGAATTCTTAACTGTATGGGCATTAAATATATAATGAAAAAAACGTGGACACTTTCTTAAATGCCTTTCCCCACATGGACATTTTTTTAAAAATTCCCTATTTTATTTATCAAAAACCTCGCAATTACAATAGTCAAGTTAAAATGGTTAGGCCCAGCTGGGCCGTACTAAATAAAATGATTTTTTGGGGATCCAATTTTGAGGGACCCTTTAAATGATTATTCTATCCATCAATTGGTGATAAGGGATGTCCTAATATTAGAGAATGACTTGGTTACCCTTTACTTGTTTAAATTACGTTATTCTCCTTATAAATATTTTATTTCATTTATTTTTTATTTCATATTGGGATTGGCTAGGATGTTTTTATCTTCCTTGTCGAACTTAAATATGTTTTTCGTATAAAAAAGTGCTTATGGAATACTCCCTATTAATGCTAAAACTGACAACATTCTTCACTATATGGATCCCATGTGCAAGTTGTGCAATAGTAGGGAAGAAACCATGACACATTCATAATTAAATTGCCCAGTTGCTACATCTGTCTGGCATCAACTATTGAGACCAAATCATGAAAATTTTGATCTTACCACAAATTTCCTTGATTGGTCCAATTCTTGGTTCACCTCAGACAAACCCAATCCTCTCTACAGCAGTAACATTTTTCCACAACTTGCTGGTACATGTGGAAGGCCAGGTGTGACTTTAGATTCAATCACACTGAGCATAATGCTAGACATACTACTCAGAGCATCAAACAACATATATGCTCTCATGTCAGAATACATCATCCACGAGACCACATTCTCAACAATGTCTCTTCATCTTGAAGTAATTACTACTATGGTGGAAGAAAATAAATTTAAAGAATAAATTTATATGCTCTCATAATAGAATAAATTTAAAGACTTGGGAAAAAACAAAAAGACATGCATTCGCCTCATTAAAACCCTTGCCAAGGAAAACTAATATCGGTAAAATCTTGACTAAGGAAAAGAGTGCAACGCGAGATGTCCAAAAAAATATACGTCATTATGATCGAAGGAGAACCTCAATCAACTAACCAAAAAACATGTCAGAAAAGAAAATCTAAAAACATGTAAAATAAAATGTCTTCTTTATTCGTAAGGGAATTCCTATCGGTATTGGCAACATATATTTTGTCAATCCATTTGGATGAAGAAATTTAGTTCTCTACTATGGTAAAAATTACTAAACGGTACAAAATTTGACATGCAACAAAAGTTGAATCGCAAACGGGTACTTTCTCAACGATTATTCTTTGTTCAATATAATTTTTCCACTATTTTCTTTTTTTAACACAAATCATTTTTCTCTCTATTGTATCACCGAAAGACTTCCCATTTATAAAATCTGCATCTTGGACGATATCCAGTGAGCAAAGGGCTAGAGCATATCCAAAGTTCCAATCGATTGGCTCAATCTGATTTTTCTGACTATGACTTCTAATTTTGATTCTTTTGAAGAGGAATGGAGGTTAATATGGATGCGTACGAAGAAGAGCAAGAAAAGTATTTGGAGATTCTACGACAGTTAAATAAAGAGTTTGTTGAGGCTAGAAGGCGCCGAAACACTATGCTACAATTACATTCAGGGATAATACGTAAGCATTTAGAGCTAAAAGAAGTTTTCATAAGAAGATAGACGTGGCAAGGGTGACACTTTTACCATGCGAAGTTGCTTCAAAGGATTTTACTGAGCTTTGTCAGGTACAACTTTTTAAATCATCAGTGTGACGCACGAAATATAAGGGGATTTAGTCTCGAACAAAAGAGGACTGCATCCGTACGAATATTATGTTATCGGATATACCATCAGTTTCTATTGATAGTGTTAGAGCACTGCTCGGTCGAACTCTCAAGCGTTGCTATCTCAAGCTTGTTGTCAAGTTTAGTTGCCAAAACTATAAGTCTTGATTTCTAGTCTACTTATAGCTAAGTCTCGTATTAGGATAGAAAGTGTAGTTGAGCATTAGACTTCACGACGTTCATCGATTGAAGAGGAAGAACTACTAAGGGGAGCTTGTGGAACTTCATAAACAAAAGGTATGTGGAGACTTGAAATCATCTATCACTCAAAATTCTATGTACTCTATCTCCTATTTGAGACAAAAGTCGTATAGCTATATAGACTTCAATTATACACATTTGAAATTTCTAACTGAGTTTAACTCACTTACATATTTCTCGAAATATGTGTTGGTAAGATTTCGCTTTAACCAAGTTCATCTTATATTCTTGACGAAAGTCAAAAGATGATCATGTGAAAATATCTTGGTAACATCTTACATGATTTGTGTGAGACAGTCATTTGATGTAGACTCGGAATATTTCGTATTGATCATTCGATCACTTGAAAATTGCTTTGAAGCTAATATCAGCTATTGACGTCTTCTGAGAATGTTTCAATGGTTGAAATGAGAGTTTAGAACAATTGGATATAAGCACAGTATGCGTACTTTCATATGTGTAATCCAAGTCCGGGAACCATGGTATGCATACCCGTATACGTACTGTTTGGTTTAGTCAAGGTCCGGGAACTCAATACGCATATCGGTACGCGTACTGGCATGAGGTTCAAGTTCCGGGACTATAATGAGTTTGTGGTATGCGTACAAGTTCGCGTACTGGCGAATCCAAACTCAGTCCGACCACTAAGGTATGCGTACATGTTTGCATACTTGAGTGGGTTATGTTCTAAAATCGATTTGTTCATGAACTAATGCATTTATATATATTAAGGAATGCAATCTTTTGCAAACCGTGGCTATAATGTTCATGACTTGATTCGAGTGAATCAAAATCGATTTTGCTTCAATTGTGTCTTGTATACTTCTATGAGATATAAAGAATTGAACAACTCTAGAACTAGTTTCATTTGAATCATTTGAGCTAGTTACAGTTAAGATGAATAAGGTTGATATGAAAGTGTTCATACGGCTAAATTCGGTTAACTATTATTGAGCCGACAAAGGTGCACACGTTTAGGTACGGTTACTCATATCTAAATGAAGTCACTTTTCATTTGTGTGTATCAAGCTAAGTTCGATCTAACAATTGAAAGATATTAGCTTGAGTCTAATCAGGTTTTCATCTAACATTGAATATTGAATGCTTTGTTACCAAGGTAACATTGATTGCAAACCCTAATTTGAAGACTATATAAGGGAGAGCTCTAGCAATCGGGAAACCTAATCCCCACACCTCCTGTGTGATACTACTTGCAACTAGAGTCGATTCTCCTTTAACCTTAGGTTTTTCAAAAACCCTGTAGGTTAACGACTTGAAGACTTCATTGGTATTGTGAAGCCAGACCCAACTATTTTCTCTGTAGTTGCGTGTTCCGATCTTGCTTGCCATCGTGATTGAGTATTATCTTCAAAGATTGGCTCGAGATTTAATCTCCGATAGGCAAGATAAAAAGTAGTCACAAACATCTTCGTCTCATCGTTTGTGATTCCACAATATCTTGTTTCGCTACCATACGATTAAGATTATTGTGAGGTGATTAATATTTCTAGGCTGTTCTTCGGCAATATAAGTCCGGTATATCAATTGGTTCCTGTTCACCTTGATTTATCAAAAGACGAAAGAAAACTCGTAGGTTTATCTGTGGGAGACAAATTTATCTATTCAATAGACTTTTCTGTGTGAGACAGATTGGTTTATCAAGTCTTCGACTTTGGATCGTAGCAACTCGTAGTTGTGGGTGAGATAAGCTAAGGGAATCAAGTGCGTAGAGTCCTGCTGGTATTCAGAGATGTAAGGAGCACAACTGTACCTTGAACAGTGTGAGATTGGTTAGGGATCAACTACATTCCAGTCCGAAGTTAACTTGGAGTAGGCTAGTGTCTGTAGCGGCTTAATACAGTGTGGTGTTCAAATCTGGACTAGGTCCCGGGGTTTTTCTGCATTTGCGGTTTCCTCGTTAACGAAACTTCTGGTGTTTGTTTTACTTCTTTTCCGCATTATATTTGTTTATATAATTAAAATATCACAGGTTGTGCGTAAGTTCAATCAATTGTGAATCCAACCTTTGGTTGTTGATTATATTGATTGACACTTAAACATTGGTCTTTGGTACCGTTCAAGTTGTTTCACATAATAATCAGGCTCACGGATTTCTATCTATTTGATTTGTTGATTACATTGTGAAATAGAGATATAACTCTTTGATGTACTTTTCTCAAGATTGAGTCTGACTATCTAGTTGATTCTCTTGAAAGTATATTGGAGTTAGTCCATATAGATTGCTAAGCGAAATATTGAGTGTGGTTGTTAGACCCCCACTTTTTCAGAAAGTAACATTTGTGCAGAAAAAAATAAATGCATTCAAATATCTATTAGTGTGCCGTGAAACAATAGTCATCCATTTTGGATATGAAAACCGACTAAGATATGTGTTGAACGAACTCTTAAGGAAAATGCGGAATATGGTTTCCCAAGAATGCTAGGTAGTTTTGATTAAATGTATTAAGCATTGCAAGGATGTCCTGTTGAGGGGCAAGTCAGTATAAGGGTTATTGCCTACAACCAACTTTTGGGCTCACAAAATGACATCAATATTTTGCATATATCATGATTGTTTGAAGATATAAAGTAGTTTGATTATCAAGGGTCATAAATACACACAAGGGTATTCTCTGGAAGACAATATCTATCCAAAATAGTCTATTTTAGGTTAAGCCTACATTCAGACTGATGAGGACCCAATTTAAAGGATAAGAATTATGTTGAGATGCAACCAAAGTAGTTAATATCGTGTATCGATATCGTATCGGTAAGGTGCTATGAACCTAGAAAAATGTTTATATCAGGTTTTTATCGGGGTGCAAAATTAACTTTGTAATTTTGATAATTTATAGGTAGATATGCATTATATTACTCATAATTTTAATGAAATATACTTATAACGTAAAAACATCAATTAAACTAGTTTCACTTGATAACCTAATATCCCCAAACATCGAATTTGTGTGGGAAGAAAAATTAAATCAAAATGACAAAAGAAAACATTGTTGATAGATGCATTTATATCCTTGTCGATATTATTTGCAATAAATAAATAAATAATGTTTATCTATAGTAGGGAAAATATTATGGATCACTCCTTAGAGCCTTAACGATATATATGTCGGTTTGATACAACCAATATGGTCGATATAATTGGAATATCATGTATCACCTATATTTTGTGTATCTTATAGGTTAAAGGGCGATACACAATAAATTCATATATTATTGGATGGTACGACCAATATTAAATATGTTGCACACAACAATAGCTTTGAGGAAGGATGTCTATCGCGCATTTGGAATTTTAAAAATGAAGTTCGGTATAGATTGTGGGCGATGTCGTTTTTATGATCTCCAAGAATGAACAAAATTATGTTCAGTTGCAAAACTTTAAATCACATGGTCCTCGAGGAAACCCCGCATAATCCTAGCTGGATTAGTTATCCACATAAAAATGTGGTGGATGATCTGCATAACAGGTATCCTTGGTTTGACAAACTGGTAAGAATTTCAACGTTTTATAAAATGCAAGTAGCAACACCACATATTCCTAACTAAGAAATGGAAGAAACCTTCCAAGTCGATATGAAATATAGATCATTAAAAAAACTTAATTGTGCTAGGGACTTTTTAATCACGTAGAAGCTTTAACAAGTAGTCGGCTGCAAAGCAACACTCCCTTTTTCTCTTTATAATAATAAATTCGTCTTCACTTTGGAGCTCGTCTTAGTCCCATTTCTTTGACGTTCCTCCTCTTTTCGTATATTTTTGTGACACGAACAAATCCCTTTATAAAAGGTGCAGTAGGTTTTAACTTATCCAAAATTTCTTTCGACTTCTTTCGTTCCATGTTATGGTAGCAAAACCTAATTTAGCGAGAATGAGGTACTTAATCGACATCCGTTTTGTCAACCACCATTTCAAGTTTATCTACTTCCCCTAAACTGGCTACCGTCACCACCTTATTTTCCCCTAATAGCTCATGCAACAAGTCAGAAAGGCAGAAAGGAGTCAACCCGAAAATGTAGGCAAAGCATTGACCTGTAGTTGGGCGAAGATACGCTCTACAATCATCTTTCTTCCATTTGGCGGAGTACAAGCCATCAAATGTCCCTTGAATAAAATCTTCTGGAGGAGGCACCAGTAAACAGATATAAATTTAAGAATATGACATACATCTATTGGAAACCGAAGAGAAGGCTCTAGACCATTTAAATGCTTATACAAGTTTGGTATATGTTGATACCCCAGTGGAAGCTTAGACCAGTCACGAATCTCCTCATTATTGAACATTGTAATCCCCTATGGTTTAACTTTCCTTCTATATATTATAAAAGATGAATATATTAAAAATATCCAGGTTATCCACGAGCGAAAGGAAGAAGATTAAGCGATGGTTTTTATTGACCTGCCTGCAAGTAAGTTGATTTATCAATTTATAAGCTTTTTCCTGTTTTTTTTTTGTTTTTTTTTTTTAAGTGTTAGCATCATTATCATATAAAGTTAAAAATCTCGATGAGCATGTGCAAAAATTGTACTGAAAACAAGTTAACAATTGTAAATACTAAAGACGCTAAAATAATCAACTGAATTATCTATATCAGTAGTGATGGACTTGCATAGGGTCTAATTAAGGAATCATCAAAGGTTTTTTACATGTCGATAACTAACCCATGTTTGAATAATTATTTTTCAGGGACTCTTTTGAAAATGATTTATAATGAGAAAATTTATTTTTATAGAATGCACAAACTTATAAAAAAAAGAAAAATAATATGCGACAAAAGTATTCATATTCATAAAACTAGAGTCATGTCATACATGAAAAAAAAATGTAAAAACAATATTCATCTGCAAGTATGCAAAATGCAAGTTCCTATTTTGATACAACATGCGTGTTTACCATTCATATCTTGTTAATATCTTGTTAATGAACACATGATAAATATATTATGATAATTTGAATACATTATCGAGTATTTTCATGATTCCTTTTCAATATTCAATATTTACAGATAAACATTGGTAAATGACTATATGGAAAAAAACGGATCAACGTAATTTGAGAAGTTTAAATTTTATTGAATTGTGCTTTTCATTGGCTAGTATAACTATGATAAGTAAGTCTTTCTACTAAGTATGTTTGTCACTTTTTGCAATTTCTTTATTGGTATATTATCTTTTATTTTATGGATCAGTTGTTTCCGATGGTTTTTTATTTAAGAACTGTCGCTAAACTTGCATCCATGACTAAGTGAACCATGCATTTCCATTGATAAAGTAGTTCCCAAAACATCAATACCCCTCCTCGATAATCCGATTCAAAATTTCCCTTTTTTCCTTTAAAAATGACGATTGCTTGACGCTATTGAATACAAAGTATAACTCCAAAACAATCAAATACATATAATCATTTTGTAAGTTGACGTAGCTCCATTGTAATGATCTCATCTTGTTATGGGAGTCCAATTTCGTAGTTAAATAGTGTATTTTCTATTTCAATGACAAAACAAAATCAATGTGAACAAGAAAGTCCATATTGTCATAATATTTAAAGGTATTACCTAACTCAAAATTGTGCTTGTTTCATAACATCTCATTGATCTTTGCCCTAAACATATTTACCAAGAAAGGCATCTCAGGAGGACTTGAAATAGATAATACCCTAAGTATCATGCAGTTCTGACCACTATAAAAATTATAGAAATAAACTTCATTCGTTGGTTTAAAAGAAAACCCAAACCTTAAAGGGTTACCTATCTTGGCATTAATATCCATGAAAACTTGTTTCTTCCATATCCCAAATACAGTCTCATCAGATGTGACCGTTACTTCCATGGTTGAAGGATTTTTAAGAATTGAAATTTCCAATTCGATCGTACTTAATATATAAATCTTTGGGACAAAATGATTTTAGATAAAATACGTATCTTACAAACCTTTGACAACATCATCTTTTCTTTGTTTTCTTCTCTTTTCTTGATAACTTTCCCTTCTTTATTCATTGCGTCACATTCGTTCTTATCTATTGTTTTCATCCTAGACATTGTGTAGCGAATGATTTACTCAGATTTCTTTAGTAAAAAAAAAAAAAGAGAACAAAACCTACTATTACCCTAGACAAAAAAAAAGGGAAGAAGAAAAGACGAAATCTTTAGAAAATATAATGTTTTCTCGAAACAACAGAGAGTAAAAAAAAAAAAACAATGTTATTAGTACCGTAACAATTACTCCAACACTGGATACATATTTGTGTGAATGATTTCGGCCAGCAAGGTGTGCAAGATATGAGGTAACCTTATTTCACACAGAAAATTTCAAGTACCGAATTACACTTTTTTATCTAGTTATAACCTCCCAAAGACTTCTGTTATTTTTTTGCCCATGTATAAATAGTATATCGCGTCAATTCACCCCTAGTTTTTTCAATCATTCCTTCTTCTTCTTCTTAAGAAAAAAAATCTCCGTTCCTATCAATTTTTGAACTTTCAAACATGTCTTACTTTTAAGGAAAATATCATGGTCAGCTCTCTTATCCTCTCTCAACAGTTTTGATCATAATGATACAATGCTTTTTAATTATTATGTTCTGCAAATTACTTTAGATTTGAATTTTTGAATGTTTTTCTTTGGAGGGTTATGTTTTTATTTCATTAGATTAGATTTTGATAACAATCTTACATTTTCTCTTTTTTTGATCAATTAAAATGTTTCACTATGACATAAAAAGTTGAGAATTTGAGTTTGGTTTTCAAATTCAACTTATTCTTACAAGATCTAAATTACCGTTTCTTGCTTTTGTCTTCCTTATCTATTTGTTTGTTACTCATTGTTTCACTAAATACTCATTTCTTACCATGTGCTCCTCCCCACCTCGTCAAATTTGTAATGTTCAAAGTTGTTTACTTCAGACTGTTATGCAATAATATTGGTTGTCTTAGCTAAGAATATATACTTGACTATTTCGGTAGTTAAAGTTAGATTGATCTAAGCAGACAAAGGATTTTATTAGATTAAACGGAAGAGCCTTTGTCAACGACTCATCTATATCTTTAGCAAGATTGATTAGAGTGGTTACCAAACAGGTTCTTCCTTCTCTGTTTGGAATACGATCCAAAGGACTTGCTATTCACGTGCGTGACTCTAGAAGTCGAAGGCGCAGGGATACTGAGGGAACTAAGTAGCTAGGGGTAGTCTGTTTGGTCTCAATTATACGAAGTTGGTATTAGATTTTGTATAACGACTTAATTCTGAGAGTATTCAAAACTGGACTAGGTCCCTGTGTTTTTCTGCATTTGCGGTTTCCTCGTTAAAAAAATCTTGTTGTGTCATTTAGTTTTCTATCCACAATTATAATTGTTTTTATTATAATTAAAAGTGAATTACACTTTTACGTTAACTCCGCAATATTTGATAGTGATTCTATAGAGTTTGGTTATTACCGAAACTATTATCAAGTAACACACTTTGTTGTTGTATTGTCTCGATATTGTATCCATAGTCAATCAAACAAGTTATCTTGTTGTTGTTCTCGATCCCGTATCCATAGACGATCACACGAAGTGTGAACCGAATTGTTGTATTGTCTCGACTTTGTCCATAGACGATCACATTTGGTAGAGGACTTATAGGTCGATAAATAAAAAATTGTGGTGTATTTAGGTACCCTCGTCTTTTCACCATGATGCTGGAAAAGGCTTATTCAACTAAGTACCTATTAATGTCTTATACCTCTCTCAAGGTAGAACCGATCCTAGTACATGTTGGGAGTCAAGGTAGAACTGATCCACACCTATATTGAGAGTCAATTTAGAACAAATCCTAACTTGCTTTAGGAGTCATGGTAGAACCGATCTCAATAGGCAAAACCGATTTCTCTAAGTCACGTACACTTTAGGGTTTGTGTGATTTGGAAATTGGGTTTGCAGAATTACGACATAATGAGTAATTTGAACATGTGCTGAATTCTTATTTCTTAATTGTTCAAAGATATTCCTTGGTACTCAAGGTGAGATCCCAACCCGAAATAGTAGATAATTTTTTATTTTATTTTTGAGATTTTTGAAATTAATATGTTTTGTTTTTCCAGCAATCAAAACATATCTCTGAAAAGATATATTAGTTAAGTGCTAGCTAATATTGGGTTGTCCATGAAGATTTCAGTTATACAGACGGATATTGATTGGAAATCATAAAAAACGAATTTAGGTGCTTTATTGCATGTCTTAAGAATATATTCAGTTATGGAAATTCCTTGGTGTCCAAAATACCTTTGTCTACAAATAATAAAGTTTGTTCTTCTTACAAACTGATCCCGAGCCATCCTAGATCTCTCCAAGAACCATATTTCTACCCATCTGATAATCTTTCTATCTACTTCCATGGCCTCTAATTTAAAATTCAACCCAAAACGAAAACTATATGTCCATGCCTGAACATCTTTTCCCAAAGGTCTTTCTAAACCCTGACAACATCCATATCTAAAAAGACTTAAGTTGGAATTGGTGCTTCATTGGAAAACTATGTAGCAATATCTGTTTTGAAACATTTATAGTCATAATCTTCATTAATCCAAGCTGGGAAATACACAGCAGAATTGAGGTTGATATATGGAACAGAAGAAGAACTTTTAACACTCTCAGACTCACTAGTGATGCAGACTACAACACTCTCATAAGAGGAAGTACAAGAGGTGTCTTTGATAAACTTATGGTTCTAGTTAGAGTTCCTACTGGTGGTCCGGAGCTGATAGATGAAGAGCTTTTCAGAAAGGTTGAAATATGGATGTTAATTAAAAGAATCCCCACTCACATCATTCCAGATATCTTAGGCATTCTCAAGCCTGCTGGAGCGTATCAAGACCTTATAAAACCCTATGGTAGATATAGATATGAGAACAATATGAAGGTCAAACTGAATATTGATGTCACTAGGCCTCTAAAATTTGAAATTGCAGCTTTTGAAACTACAAGTTTATCCTACTCGCTTGAATTTTCTTATGCTCTCAATGGCATCAAGTTTTACAAAGTTTGCAGAATCCTTGACCACCCTAATCATCTATGTGCGATTCCTGCAACCCTAACCCATCCAACTTATACCCTAACTTCATCCCTAACATCTTCTCCTACACCCATACAGAAAGTCATTCTCAATGGTAGAGCTATCATCCGCAAGAATTACTCTGATAAAGATGCTTTAATGGAGGTTGAAGCTACGATGAAACATGCTAAAAAGATTGAGCTGAAAAATGAAATTGCAAATCTTGGTGCCTCCTCCAGCAACCCTATCATCTTTGGATCTAATCATTAACATGCTTTTGGGAGTGAAGGATTTTATTCAGAATCCTGACGTAATTGCTTGCCAGATCACAAACAAGAAGCTAACTCTTGCTAAGAAAATCCTCAGTACCTATAAGAAGAAACCCACAAATCTATAGTTTGCTGCCAGAGCCCATGGGAAAGATATTACCAAAAGCTCCAATGTGGTATCTATATATATCCATTATTTTCCGTGTCAAAAATCCCCCAATACCTTTACCTTTTGAATCCATCCCAACCCTAGCTAAAATCAAAGAAAAAATGGATGCTGACCTTAAAAATAAAAAGAGGGAGGCTTGGGAAAAAAAGAAAAAGGCACACCAGTTGAAGAATAACATTGACAGTCAACCCCTCTGACCAACACCACCTTGGGATTAGAAAGAAAGAATCCAAGCAACCCCCAAATATCCTAGAGAAAAACCCAAATATTATGGTGCTGCAAACAAAGGATTGCACTTGGTTGAGGATATTGGCTTGACTAATAGTACCATGGAAATCACTACATCTAATAATGTGTACACAGAATACACACCTAATTTATTTCTCTTATTGGCTTGCACATGGTACTTCCCTAAGCTCCATAACTTCTTTTTATTTCTCTTATTTTGCTCTGTCTTTTCATAGATTAATTTCAAAACAGAATACACACCTAATTTATTATTGTTTTAAGTTTCTCAGACATGCTTCCCATCAATTTGAATCGCATGTTAAAAAACCTACTTTCAAATATCCTATTATCTCATAGTTTTCGCAATTTTTTACTGTTGTGGCATGGAATTGTCAAGGCTTGGGCACAAAATATACTAAGAGGTATCTAAATGATATGCTTAACAAACTAAACCATGATATTTTATTTCTCTCTGAAAAAAAAAAAAAAAAAAGAGAACTTAGGAAAGATTATGAGGGAGATAAATGTGCAAAAATATTGATTTGTGGAACCAGGTCGTGCTAATGGCACTGCTGGTGGGATAACCTTAATATGAAAAAGCAAAATCTCTATCCATTGAGGTTATTGATTTATCCTTTAGCCATATTAATGCTATAGTCAATACTTCCCATAGTTCTCCTTGGCTCTTCACTGGTTATTATAATAGTTCTTATGAGCTTTCTAAGAAAATGGACTCTTGGAAAATGATTGAGAATACCGCTATCTCCAACCAGCTTCCTTGATCATTGGATATCATGATTCTGAAAAGTACAATGCCTATCCAATAAACATTGCCGAGCAAAATTACTTTAACAACAAAATTATCTTTGGAGCTAATGCTTTTCCTGATGCGAAATTTTGAAATTGCTCATGAACAATTGGTAAGCATCTGAAAAGAATGAAAAGTGGCTTGAGTCAAATCTGTTGAAGTTGATTGTGGAGATGAATCTTCTGAAAAGGAGAATCAATCATCTGAAAGAAAAGAGAAGACTCAAAAACTTGAACACTGAAGAATCCCCAGTGAATAATGAGAGCACTTCTAGGGATTAAGTTATATGTTGTAATACTTAATCCAGAAAAATAGATATCTATGTTTGATTTGCTTCAAGTACTGTATAAGGTATATTTTTGAATAAAACTATCATTATTAATGAATAAAATTATTTCTTTATAATTTTTCTTGTGATAGTTACCGATTACATAGCCTGTGAATAAATGTTTATATTTTTGCTATGTGTATTCGGTTTATAGAATATTTGATTTCGGTATTCATAACCTTAATATTCGATCTCATTTGATGTAACCCTTATGGTTTGTGTGGCTTTTTGATTTAGCGGGATTAAATTCTAGCCCATGTTGGTAGGCTTTATCAAAGGAGCATAATGTGTTCCGATTTGAAACTCATATGTGAAAGTCACAATATGTTGAATCAATTTAAGTTTACATGAGTTGTGTTTAGCATAACATATGTGTTTCGGGTTTTCAACTTTTGCTATTGGCACGCATTAGTTAAAACTGTTTCAACCTTAGTATGGTAAAGGTTGCTTTTGTTGTTGTTCTTTTGTTCTTGCGAAAGGATGGCAACACAGTGGGGGAGAATTCTAACTTGAACTTGCGCTTAATGATATATATTTCCGGGGAGAAGAGGCTGTGGAATCCGAGGTAACGAATTTGTTAGTTAATCGTTTTCCTGTTTAAGAAAAGCATGTTTATATTGCATATATTTTGCTTTTGCTTAACAAAATTTCAGTACAATTGATTTTCCATTATTGTATATGGATGTATGTGTGTGTATGATTCAATTGTTTCCGGTTCAAGAAAAACTGTGTCATTTTTTTTTTGGCTTATTGTTTGGTATCTTCTTTATTGTTGGGTGTGACGGACAGGAAAATTACGCCTTTGGCGCGTTTCCCTGCAGGCCGTAACTTCCCTGATGCGTCATGATGAAGCTACGATCCGGGCCTCAAAGCTAGGCAAATGCACGTTCATTTTCCATTGCAAGCATGCTCGTGGATCATGATGCATCTAACTTAGCTTCCACACCGTTCCAACTTACCCTTGTTCCGCGAAGGGTTTATTAAGAAAACAAAAACTTTCCTAAAACGTCAAAAACGGCCTTTTGAGGCCCTAAACGATGGAATTTGGCTAAATTCTAGATCTACATGTCTTGATCTTTGGGCCGTTTCCCATCAAAATTAACTTATCTTGAGCAAAATTACTACACTCGGGTTTTCAGCCTATGTCGAATGCCTTGATAGGAAGTATGAGCATCTAGTGAATGGAATACAACTTGCCTCATCAAGTTTGGCCACAATCATCTCTTGCATCGAGTTACCGAGCCAGATGATATGAGAGGCCAGAATGTCGCAATCATCTCCCTATTAGATGATATGAGCGACAAAGTGCTGGACCGACAATGCTGCAACTCATTGCGGCTGCCTACGTACCCTTCCCTACTCTAAAGGGATCAAGCACAGACCGTAGTTCATCCACGAAAGGACAAAGACTTAAGCCAACTCGTTTGCATGGCCGTGGCCAAGCAATAATGGTAATAGCCTAGTCCGTATAGGCCGTTCCGTCAAAACGAATCCAAGTGATGAATACTTGGTCTACTGCATGGCATAGTGATGTCCAAGCTTAACACGCTCCATTGATTAGGCTTTGCAGCTATAAATGAGACTTAGGCGTCATTTATACTCTTCCTATTAAGATATGAAGCTTACTTGGTACATGGTCCGCATATGTACCTTCAACCAACTACCCGTCCATATATATGTAAATTTTACATTTTTACAACTTAAATTGGGGGACCAAAAATCATTCATCAACTCCCCAGGCCGTGATGGATGCACTTCACCACCCTGGCCAACAGTGATGTACGGCCGTGATGGCTGTACATTCAATTCTGGCTCACATGTCAGTTCTAATATCCGGCCATGATGGCTGAACATTTCCTGAGCCAGGTCCCGTGAAGGGCCGTGATGGATGTATATTCCAAAGCTATCTTACTTGGTGCATGGTCCGTATATGCACCTTCAACTCAGTACCCCTCCCTATATACGTCTTAATGGAATTTCTACAAGTATGGAAAGGGGAGCATATTGACATGCTTGCTTCACTATTCATGGCCATTGCCATGAATTTCCGAATGACCAGCCAAGATGGCTACTCACAGTACGCTACCAACCCGATGTGCATCCATGTTGGCTGTCCGTTGCCAATCCAATGTCCAGCCATGTTGGTTGTTCACTGCCAACCCAATGTGCAGCCATGTTGGATGTCCGTTGCCAACCCGATGTCCAGCCATGTTGGTTGTGCACTGCCAACCCGATGTCCAGCCATGTTGGTTGTGCATTGCCAATGCATTGGCCAAGGGCCAATGTTCCTTTTTCTACGCAATGTGTTTGGATGAAGCTTCATCTCGAGGCCATGACGCATCTTTTAGCATGTGCCATGCTAAAAACACGGGTGTTACATTGGGAAAATTGGTTGGACAATCGTTTCCTTGATAACATATTAAAACTAAATTACTTGTAGTTTCGGTTTTAATGTTGGTTATCTAAAGTGGTATGTGAAACCTTCGTGCTTAACTCTTATAGGTTGTTTATAAGTCTTTTAGATTTTTATGATCCTTTCGGTTTGTCCTTTATTTGCTCGAACCTTTGTCATTTTGTGACAAAAAAGAGGAGAAATATATCGAGTAAACAAGTGATTTGCAATCACTAATGAAAGGACAATTGTGCTTAAACGTTATATCTAACGAAAGAGTAAAGCATTGATTAAGGGGGAGAAACATATCATATTGTTGTTGTAGTATTATGAATACAAAAAGGGGAATAAAAAAGATGTTCAGATTGAATATCTACCTAGCTTACCTTTAGGGAGAAGTATAATCATGTGTTATTCAAATGTCAACAACGGCATTTATTGATTGAATATATGTAGGTTATTGTGTTGTTGAAACTTATAAACAAGCGTATGTAAAATGAATTCTTGTAATTTGTTTACCCATATGTAATAAGAGTTTTGTCACTAAAATAGACAAAGGGGGAGATTGTTAGAGCATATCTCGGTTGAACTCACCAAGCATTGGTATGTCAAGTTTGGTCGTCATATTTTAGTGACTCAAAATCATCTAAGTCGTTTGATTGTATACTAGAGTCAATTTCGTTTAGGTTAGACTAGAAAGTCTAGGAATATTGAGACATACAAGTATTACTCCAAAACCTGAAGAAAGTGAACAAGAAGCGAACTACAACGACAACATCATCCTTCCTCTTAAGGTTAGTAATATTGACTTGAACTGTTTCATTCCTAACGTATCTTTCAAGTCGTACTATATTGAAAACATAACTGCGAAGCTGTTTATACTGTACATATTGTATGATACTCTAGTGATGTGACATGGTCATATTTTTATGATCATAGTATTAGGGAATTAGACTACGAAGTATAACGCTTATCTTTTAAACTTTGTAGATATGACATCGACATAATCTTGTATATACTGTTATGATTATGTGAATGGGTTATGGTGAAGATTTCATCCCAGGAAACAATTTTTTATATTTGTTTAAAGGAAGTACATTCATGAACTTGTTTTATGAATCGAAAGGGAAATCGTTAGGCTTATTGGTACGGCTATTCATTGCAAATCTTTGGATTACCAATATGTGTGAGATGGTAGAACCGATCGTAACTTTGTTATGTATCTTGGTACAGTAGAAACTCTTTTAATTAATACTCGATTATTTAATAAACTCTCTTAAATGATATTTTTTGCCGGTCCCGAGTCGGGGACAACGTGCCAAATTAATAATTCGCTAAAATTATAAATAATACTTTTTTGATTACCTATGTAAGCCCCATATGAAATATAAATTAATAATGTATTATATATATATATATTCAATACATTAATGATTTACGAAGACTTTTTGAAAAATGATTTTATTGGCTTCTGTTTTTTGCTAAAATCAATATCGCATTGAATTTCATCTCTAATTTTTCTTATCATTGCAAGAATTTTTGGTGTTGTTGGATTATCCTTTTTGTGCTTGAATAATGCTCTACGAATTTCATCATTCATTGTTGATTTTTTAACACCTTTAAGATGAGAAGCCATATTTGTGTGTATGATTTGTTTGTGTTAGTATTATGATTTCATATTGTATTTATATAAAATATTTGTTTATTTGTTAGTAGTATGATTTCATATTGTATTTCTATATGAAATATTTTTTTTGATAAAAATTTATTTAGAAAATATGATTTGATATTGTGTTTATAAATATATATGATTTGATATTGATGTTGTGTTTCTATAAGAAATTAAAAATATGATTGAATATTATGTTTATAAAAATATGATTTGATATTGATATTATATTTATATATAGGAAATAAAAAGGATATGATGTGGTATCTTGTTTGTATAGAAACTAATTATTTGATATGAAATTTATCTATAAATTAATTATTAATTTATCGGTTAATTAATATCTCGCTTAATTAATAAATTTTGATAGTCCCGACAGCATTAATTTATAGAGTTTCTACTGTATAACTAATCACAATGCCTGACTTATGATTTGGTATGACTAGTTTTTATTAATTAGTGCAACTGATCCTAAGTAATCACCATGAGATGGTATGATCGATATTTGTAAGTGGTGTAACCGATCCTAGTAATTGGTGTGACCGATCACGGAGTGTGTGTGTAATCGATCCTTGTAATTGGTGTAACCGGTCCTGGTAATTGGTGTAACTGATCCTAGTAATTGGTATAACCGATCCTGGTAACTGGTGTGACCGATCACAAGGAATACCACGAGTATATGGTAACCATTCCTGGTAATTGATGTAACCGTTCCTGGTAACTCGGTCCTGGTAACTTGTGTGACTGATCACAAGTATTTACATATTAAGGTATAACCGATCTAGTGATTGGTATAACCGATTGAACCCATGTATGTGATTTGATATTAGTGATCTTGGAATACAGGTGAACCAATTCTAAACTTGTTTGGAGGAGTGGTATAACTGACATAAGAATGTAAATCCATGTAAATATGAATAAGGATTTACAGTGAAAATATGTCAACATACTTTGAACACGTTCAGTAACTCTTATCATTTATTGTTCAAAGATATTCCTTAGTACTCAAGGAGATCATGTACCGAAATAAATTGAGAATCTTTTAATTAAGGTTTTTGGGTTTATATGCTTTAATTACCAGCAATTAAATGCATATCTCTAGAGAATAAAAATTAGTACTGTGCATTTACTAATTGGATTTTTTCTATTGAGAGATTTCGGAAATTTTGGATAAGCATTTATTGGAATTAGGAAAACCGAATTTTTCTATTCATTGCATATCTTGAGAATATTTTCGGTTTTGGAAATTCCTTGGTGTCCAAACATCCTTGGTCTATAAATACCTAAGTTTGCATTTCTAGAAAACATCCTGTGTATTCAAAGTTATTCCTTAATAGCTAAGGGAAGAGAATCCCAGGATCGAAACATAAGTAAGTTAAGAATCTTTTAATTAAGGTTATTAATTTCATTTTGTAGGGAAATATAAGAATTAGTAATGTGCATTTACTAATTAGATTTTCCGAGACATTTCGATCATTATTTTTGGAATGAGCATTTCCGGGAATTATGGAAACCGAATTTGTGCTTTAATGAATATCTTGAGAATATTTTCGGTTTTGGAAATTCCTTGTGTCCAAACTTCCTTGTATATAAATACTTGAAGTTTGCCTTTCTTGCAAACTAATCCTTCAGTAACAAATGATTTACTCCTTTGTTGTTATTCTTTTGTAGCCACCTATTCGGAGAGGAGAGTAACCTAATTAGGCGAAATATCTTACTGCCTTTCGGTTTAAAGTCTTCTTTGGGTTGAGAAGCTCTAGTGCGAATTGGTGGGAAACTAGATAATTGCGGTTTATCTTTGTTTTCGGTTGATTTGATTGACTAACGGTGGTTGAAATCGATTGCACCTAGTTTGTTTATTCTTGAGAATCTTCTCTTCGATATAAGATTCACTCAAACTAGTTCGAGTTTCGACAGGGATCTTTAGAATGTTGTTAGTTCTAAAGACGATCTTGTGATAATCCATTGTTAATGCATTCCGTTCTATGTGTGATTGATCACAAGAGATTCAAGTGATTGTGTGCGAGTTTTATTGAAGATTTAAGAAGATTTGAAGACAAAGAAGATATTGAAGATCTGACTTGGGTTTTATAATCTTTGGTGTGCACAATACTTGTTTCGGTAAAAGAGATCCAATTAATAATCGGTTTATCCTTGTGGTAGATTGGATTGATTAATTGAGTAGATCGGCGTCGATCGTTTCCTTGTGATTAAAGGTATTGATTGGCTTAATATTAAACGATTACCTTTGGGTGATTGAACATAAGATAGATCTAAGGACCCGACGAAGGAGTTTATGTTAAGATAAACATAAGAGCCTTTGTCCGACTCATATCACTTGGTTGAATAGAGTTGATACCAAACAGATTTGTTGTTTCTTTACCGTTTGGAATACGGGCAAAGGAATTGTTCCAAGTACGTGACTTATTTATAAGTTGGAGGCGTGGGAATACAGACGGAACTAGGTGAACTATAGGTTTAGTTGCTTGGTCTCAACTATACAAAGTTAGGTGTAAATACCTAAGTTTGCATTCGATCCTGGGATTCTCTTCCCTTAGCTCTTTCACACTTAAAACCTTGAAACCGATTTGCCACACTTCCAAACAAGTTTAGAATTGGTTCATCTGACTTTCAAGAACTATGTGATTGATCAAAAAAACATTCAATCACAATCATGGGTTTAACGGTTCTACCAAAATAAGTTTCGGTTCTACCTTCCATGTGAATACTGTGCATAGTCACACTAGCTTTCCAAAATTCGGTTGACTAGGTACTAGGATCGGTTCCCCACATATATATGGTATCTAACTTATATGTGTTGCACATGTTCATAGGATCGGTTCCCTTTTGCCTAAAAACGTGTTGCACATGTCCATAGGATCGGTTCCCCTTTCTGCTATAAACCTTGCTGCACCCCATACAAGGATCGGTTAGGATCGGTTCCCCTTTCCCATATTTGGTCAGACATAAAATCACAAACCCGATCATAGCATCTCAGGTGATTACTTAAGATCGGTTTCACTAATAAAAGTCATACCAATACATAAGTCGCCCCTTGTGAATAGTTCTACCAAGAACACAAACAAGTTGTGAGCGGTTATACTCAATTACACATATTGGTTGTTCATAAGATATGCAATGAATAACAAAACCAATAACACCTCGGAAATTTCTTTTCGGTTCACAAACAAGTTTATGAACTTACTTCCTTAGAACACATGTAAAACATTGTTCCCTAGGATGAAATCCTCACCTCATACCCATACATAATCACAATAGCATTCAAATTATTATGGCGATGTCTTGTCTACAAAGTTTAATGGTTAAGCAATAAACCTCGTATTGTATTCCTTAATACTATGTCTATCTAGAGTTCAAATATGCTTCGCAGTTTTGTTTTCAATATGCACGACTTGAAAGATACGTTAGGGAATGAAACAACTCAAGTCAAATATCACTAACCTCAAGTGGAAGGATGATTGTTGTCGTTGTAACTCCTTGCTTATTCACATCTTCAAGACTTCGCAATACTTGTAATGTCTCATATCCTAATACTTTTGGTAGGCCCTGAGATGTGTATATTTTATGGCCTACGGTGATACCGCAAGTGCACGGTGTCTTGGTTGTAGAACTGGGCACGTACGAGTCGAACCACAGAGACTTGTGGTGCTCTTGTATTGATCAAAGGCTTGCTAACTGAATTTCTAGTGTGACGAGTAACAAAAGGGTGTTTATAAGATGTTTTGCCGATACGGGCCGAGATGTAATGAAATAAACCTAAACTAAGGTAAATGGAGATAGTGACAATGGGGTTGCTAAGGTCTTCAAATTCACCTCTAACTCCTATTGTGTGCTCAATCGAGTTGAGCTTTTCTTGCCCCGTGACTGATAAGGGCGGGGTGTCAAACCCACCACCTATCTAAGGGTTTCTCCATGTTACACTTGAATACACGGCTAAGGTGCTAACCCCGAGCATTAGTTATCTAATTAAGTATAACTAATCAAAGGAATTAGCCTATAACTCTAAGGATTGAGCTGCAAACATACTAAACATAAGTATAACCTAACTACAATGCATCCATGGCGTTGGCATGCATTGTGAGAGAAGAATGTTAGATGCTAGGATTGAAATTATTTTAAAGTTTAAGCATACAAGAATGGTTCAAAAACAGTTAACATCACAACATGGATTTAGGGTTTCATTGAAACCCTAGCACCAAACTAGAACATAAATTAACACAAAATATAACTATTGACTGCCCTGGCTAATCCAGGCGTAACTTCTACACAAACCCCTCACTGCTATTTATACATGAAACCCCAAAATAATTCCAAACCCTAATTTAATTTTAAAACATAAATTAACTCAAACCCATACCCTGAATCGCACTCCTCTCTTGTCAAATCGTCTCCTGCTCCATGCTTTGGTTGTTGGCTAACCCTAGTTTCAATTATCTATCATTTAGCTTCTAGGGTTTGAGAAGCTATGTAATAGATAATTAATACTAGGAGCGGGCTGTTGGGGTTGGTTGTTGCTCGATATGGTGGTGGTGATGGCTGTCGGGAAAAGGGAAGGTGCTTGGTCGGGTGAAGGAAGGTGGAGGAGCGAGCTGCGCTCCGAGATGGAGACGGGAGAGAGCATAGGAAGAAAGAGAAAGTGAGGAAGGGAAATGAGGTGTAGTCGATAGGTGTAGGGGTATGGGTATTTTCTTTGTGAGGCGTGGGACAGCATGATCGATGGGGAAGGCTGCAGCGAGCGTCGGATGGAGCGATGGAGATCTCGAACGGCTCGGGAGGTAAGCGGTTTTGGCTTGATCTGGTGTTGCACGGGAGCAGCGACCTATGATGCACGTGGAGGCAGCGACCATTGGATGTGGAAGATAAAGATCTCAACGGCTCGGGATGAGCGGGTTCGGATCCGGGGTCGTGGGTAGCTCTAGCCCAAGTCTTCCTTGTCAAGTTCAAACAGATTGTGGCGGCTTTGGCTTTCTACTCCATAGATGTTTGACTCCAATTCTTCGCTCTTTTGGCTCCTCGGTTTCTCAGAGCTTTATTTATTACCTAAAAACACAAAATTAATTAATACAAATATTTATTCTTGAAAACAAGGAAAACACGAATACTGGGATAATATCGGTTATAAACGCAAAAGATGATTAAAATGCCAATAAAAAGGTGTATAAATATGCACTATTTGGCACCCATCAAATACCCCCAAACCTGAATTTTACTTGTCCTCAAGTGAAACGAGAAATTAAGAAATCCTAACTATACCCCCATCGCAGGTCTCTCGAATGCATTTAGCGTATGCACTAAGCCTTTAAACCCCTAGGTGTCCCTAGTGGACGAGTCAGTAGTCTCGTGAGGGTTTACAGGGGTGTACCCACAAAACCTTCTCCAACTTGAGTGTAAAAGAGTCTTAAGCCTCCAAGAAGCTATGAGGACATAGAGTTTCAAGATGCTAGTAACGAAGTTAGAACTATCGAAGAACATTCTCATCCTTAAGTCTTGTGAAAGCGAGAAGTAACCATACCATATGAAAGAATTCGGATTCGATTGTGATCATAAGTCTCAACTTCGCCTCACCATTAGGGTTTTATGATAATTGCACTCAAAAGATCGCTTTTTAGTCTCTCATGTGTGCAGGCAGGAATAAAGAGAGAAATCCCACACGTTGTAGGTAAGAAGGATAACCTTAGAAATAAAATCTGGAGACTCCGCGAAAATGTGGACAAAGAATCTTTTTCGATGATCTCTAAGAAAATCAACCATTAGCAAGGGGTGGGAGTACTCACTACCTTTTCACCCGATCGGCAATTAACATCACTCTCTCATAAGAACCATAGAAATGTCTTCAATCTTCGGTCTTCGGTCTTGAGTCTTCAACTATTGATGACGAACTTACGAACTTCACGAAACTTAATAATAATTTTTTTTTTTTTTTTTTTAACAAACACTAACAACGATAAAATTTAAATTTTCACAAACTTCATTAATTCTCATCTTCTTTTCCTTTGAAATATGTAACCTTGGACTATCTCAACTTTTTCTTCAAATATTCACGCACGTCCAAAACTGGCGACGATGATGTGTTTCTATGGGTCTTGCTGATTGAGAGAGAGAGATGCTAAATGCAAATCGATATTTAGAAGGAGTTTTCATCTTTAGACGTCACCCTCATGATTGACGGAATTAGCACTCAAGAGATCAAAGTAGTCTTGAAAGTGGTGCGAAGTTGGGTAGCTCACCATTCCTACCGGAATTGACGTACGGTGACACACACTCCTAAAAGCTTTTCTAGAAAGTCACAAAGAGTGAAGGTCGGTACCTCGCTTGATGTAAAATGGGTAGTCTCCACTATGGGTGATCACAATTCTACTCACAGAATATCTAAACAAAGACCTAATTAAGCCTCCGGTATGGTTAAATCCAACTTTAACGCTCTAATCAACTAAGAAACCCGATTGTGTTCTCCCTACTTCCAAGTTCATTATTTCAGTCGAAATCTCTATGTAAACATAGCTAAAAGCATGCTAGTGACTCTAAAATCTCTAAAGTTGGAGGTTTTACAAAAAGAGTTTTTTTTTTTTTTTTTTTTTTTTTGAAAATAAAAGGTAAAATAAAAGACTAAAAACTCTAAATGCAAAAATAAAAACTAAAAACTCTAAATGCAAAATAAAAACTAAAAACTCTAAATGCAAATGCACTCCCAAACCTAAATCAAACATTGTCCTCAATGTGTCACGGATAGGAAAAATTTAAACAGATCACGTACCACGAAACTATGCGATAAGATAAAAGGGAAGAGATTACAGGATGTCGGCGGGAGCAAGGTTGAGCTTCATTCGTCAAGGCTAGAATCCAATATTCTCAACGGAGATCATATCGGATTAGCATAATATATGTGCAAGAAGACTCAACCGAATCAAGAAAAGAAAATTTAACAAGTCCTACTTTGGATTATATACAAAAATTCACCATAAACTAACAATCTAAAGAGTTGAGGATCAACCCAATAGAAAATATATACAAACATCAACGACCTTACACGGATATAGCAAGAGAGTGCAAGTAAGACTCACAGATGTGAAGGAGTTTCCCCAAACCTAAATTTGTGAACGGGTGTGTTTGTGAGAACAAAATCTTGCAATTTTAAAGGTACATCATGCAAAAAGGTCTAACTCAAAATGAGTTTTGCTAATCACAGTGCAGACATACATATTCCAACCGTGGCTCCTTAAGAGTGTTATACTTTGATGCAAAATAGTCCAAGAGGACTTGGGAAGCACAAAGTTCTAGGCCTAAGTTAAACATTTTCGGAAAGTTGGTTTGCAATTTTGTGACAAACTACACCTAGGTTTGGTGGAGAAGTATCAATTTGTGACTCAGGGAGAGAGGTTAGGTACATCTAAGTTATTTTCATGTATAAAATCATTTGTACCATCACACACTTTCCTAAGGTCGAGAAAAGGGTAAATCATGTTCACCGAAGATAGAACAATTCATCAATCACCAAGTCATAATCATCGGAGCGAGGCAACATATTGTGATATGGGCGGGGAATCGTACTGACAATAATATCATGATCCAAAAGAACATTAGTGTCAACGGAAGATTCATCTGTCCTAAGTCACAAACAAGTTGTGAAGCATGCTCACATTCACTGAATAATTTCACAAAGCCAAGCTCAGAATCCATATCACATATATGAATGTTAGAAGAGGTATCATTCATAGGGTTCACGAAAGAGACGCCTAACGTCTGAACCAAAAGATTCCATCATATTTTACGCATGCACATGCTCTTCTAACATATCATATTCATCATCATCATCATCATAACAAAAATGCATTTCCCTATTAGCATTTCTAAAGTACTCATTTTCCTCTAGATTAGGTTCATATTCAAAGTGTTAGTTGCATGAGTAGGAAGAGAAACACTATTTTCGAGATTTTCTTTATTAGGGACAATAATCATTCTATCATGAACTGCGCTTCCATTCTTCTTTTTCTAAATGAATCCGGTTCATCTTTAAGACATGTGACATTGTTCAATGGAGGGAGAGTCTTCAATAGTGGGTATGCATGTTTCATATGAATAATCATTAAATGGTTGTGCACATGGTTCACTAGAGAAGGGATGATCATGCATGTTGCTATATGGATGGTCATGTATTGCATTCGGTTCAAGCCTAGCATTTTGCTCCATGAGAGTTTCCATTAGTGATTGTAGACAAGGAGTCGGGAGTATAAAATTGTTCAACTCCCCACTGTGGTGACCGATACATGTGCTCATGATGGTTAGGGTATGAGTACTCAAGGTCGGAGGCCCCGAGAAGGCTCATAAAATTCCCTAAAGTCACTATGGTATGTGGGGTGTTCATCTTTGTGAAAGATGCCCGTAAGCAAGCTCTCTAAGGGATTTGTTGGTATCCCGATTTGCGGACCAAAATCCCGACATGATTTAGTACTCAAATTGAACTCAAAATCTAGTTTGGTTTATGTGGGCTTTGGTTTATTGGGATTTGGTTTCAATGGGATTCATTTTGGTTTTTGGGGTTTTGGTTTGTTGGGAAAGTCCAGCCCGGTGGTTGTGGGCTCGGTTTAGATTAAGCCCGTGTTATGTGGGAAGGCTAACGACCTTATTTGAGAAGCACAAGAGGCCTCGGTTGTGCACAAAATTTCAACAAATGTGGGCTTCAATTTAGTTTAAGCCCGAGTGTGGCTTATGTGGGAAAGTCCGGGTTTTGTGCACAGCCCAGAAGTATGTGGGCTTAGCTTGGTTATGTGTAAACCAGCTATGTGAGCAGAGCAAGTTGCACAGCCCAGTAGAAAGACACAGCCCAGTGGATTGCAAAGCCTAGTTGGAACAGGCTTATGTGGGCTTCAAAATGTACAGCCCAGGTTGTGGTTTGAGTTGCTGTGCAAAGATTGACATACCTATTTGCAGCCCCGGTTTTGTGAAATTTTTCACACAAATGTGCAATGCACAACTCGGAGAATGCACGGGGTTATACGGTGGTCTCTCTAGCTCAACTCTCAATCCTTATAGGCTAAGACTCACGACTCAACCCGAGGTTTGGGGTGGCGGCGGGTTTGCAACCTACGGCTCATACAAATTCTCAAGGTGACACAGTGCACAGATTATGCAAAGTCTCGTGCAAAAACAAGCTACGGCCAAAGACTCAATCTAAACACCGTTCAAGCTAAGTCTAATCACGATTTGCAACTTAGAGCAAAGTCTAACCAAGCTACAGTTTAAGTACAACCGCAATCAACTCGGATCATGCAAACATGGCACTTAGCATTCAAAATGGAAATTTCAGGTGGAGTTACCAACCTGTGCAGCCAAGATGGTCTGTCTTTGCAACTATGCTCAAGATTTCGTAGGCGGGTGACTTACTAGGTTCGGCGCAAGTAGATGCTCATGCTCTGCACTTTTCCTTGTCCGCCTTGGGTTGGCTCGGATAATCGAGGCACATCGGCACATCAAGCACCCGTTAACTCGGAGAGAAATCTCGGTTCTCAAAAGTGTGCGAGCTTTAGGCAACGGTGGAATATGCAACTGGGAATAACTTGGCTCAACAAACAATAGATCAATGGGTACATCACAGAGTGGCGGGGCGGGTTCAAGCTGTGGCTTACAACTTGGGTTTCTAAGTCTGTGGCTTACAACAGGATTCGGGGCTTATGGCGTAAGTCTGCAAAGGCTAATAACACCGATGAGTTATCAGGGCTTGGTAAATGCAAATGCAAGAATTAAGCTAAAAGTTAAGCTACAGATGCTATGGCGATCGAAGGTAAAAGAGTTCGGTTGTAAAGCATATATACAATGGAAGACCGAACTAAAAGGAAAGACACAAAGAGTGAGAATGTACGGGGTTGAGACACAAGAAACGATGATGAACCGAGAACAACTAAATTAACACAGTGAGGATGCAAACAAGAGAGAACAATTAAATTACACTAATACGGGGTTAAAAATTAACTATAAAGGTGGGTATATACGGGGAGAGAGGAAATCGGTTAAGCAAGAACAAAAATCACACGGATGGGGACAAGACAAATTATCACAAGCTCATTTGGTTGTTGGCTAACTAATTCTTCCTAAAGCAATTGAACTGATGTCACTAATTCATTCCTAGTATAGCTTGTCTTTTTATAGTACAAACTATCACAAATTCATTTGCTCCATACGACATACAATCACTCATCTCCATTAAGCACAATAAGACGAGAGAATTTGATATGATTTACTCAACATGGGAACAGGTTTCATCAACACCACAGTAAATGAGATTAAAACATTAAGAAGATATAAAAACACAAATTAAATCCTAAAGTGATCTTTCTGGCTAATCCAAAGCGTAACTTCTACACAAACCCCTCATTTCTTATTTATACATGAAACCCCAAAATAATTCCAAACCCTAATTTAATTTTAAAACATAAATTAACTCAAACCCATTACTGAATCGCACTCCTCTCTTGTCAAATCGTCTCCGCGCTCCATGCTTTGGTTGTTGGCTAACCCTAGTTTCAATTATCTATCATTTAGCTTCTAGGGTTTGAGAAGCTATGTAATAGATAATTAATACTAGGAGCGGGCTGTTGGGGTTGGTTGTTGCTCGATATGGTGGTGGTGATGGGTACGTGTCGGGAAAAGGGAAGGTCTTTGGTCGGGTGAAGGAAGGTGGAGGAGCGAGCTCTGCTCTGAGATGGAGACGGGAGAGAGCGAGAGGAGAAGAAAGAGAAAGTGAGGAAGGGAAATGAGGTGTAGTCGATAGGTGTAGGGGTATGGGTATTTTCTTGTGAGGCGAGACAACGATGATCGATGGGAAGGCTGCGGCGGCGTCGGATGGAGTCGATGGAGATCTGAACGGCTCGGGGAGGTAAGCGGTTTTGGCTTGATCTGGTGTTGCACGGGAGCAGCGACCTATGATGCACGTGGAGGCGGCGACCATTGGATGTGGAAGATAAAGATCTCAACGGCTCGGGATGAGCGGGTTCGGATCCGGGTCGTGGGTAGCTCTAGCCCAAGTCTTCCTTGTTGGGTTGCAATGCAGTTTGCGCCGGGCTTTGGCTTTCTACTCCATAGATGTTTGACTCCAATTCTTCGCTCTTTTGGCTCCTCGGTTTCTCCGAGCTTTATTTATTACCTAAAAACACAAAATTAATTAATACAAATATTTATTCTTGAAAACAAGGAAAACACGAGAATGCGGATAATATCGATTTATAAACGCAAAACTTTCAAGATAACCTATACGAAGTTGACTCTAGTACATAATCAAGCGACTCTTAACATGAGTTTTGGTTCACTAAAATATGACAACCAAACTTGACATACCAACTCTTGGTGGGTTCAACCGAGCCATGCTCTAACAATATTTGTTTATATAATTTAAAGTAATTACACAAACATTAACTCTGTACATACTTGATAGTGATCCTATAGAGTTTGGTTAAGTCTGAACCTATTATCAAGTATCACACTTTGGTAGTCGTATTGTCTCGAACTCGTATCTATAGACAATCACACGAAGTGTGAATATCGATTTGTTGTATTGTCTTGACTTAGTCCATAAACGATCACTTTTAGTAAGAGGACTTATAGATGGATATTTCAAAGATTATGGTGTATTTGGGTACCCTCGTCTTTTCAATTCCCTACCAATCTTCTTTCATCCATGGCAAACAAATCTCTGACACTATTGCTATTGCCTATGAAATTATCCACACTATGAGATTAAAAAATGGGAAAGAATTCTTGAAGGCAAACCCTCATCAGCACTGTCACATCCACAACTAGAATTTACCAAATGAACTGTTTCAAGCTTCTAGAGCAAACCTGTCAAGATCTCAACAGGATTCAGAAAGATTTCTTCTGGGGAAAAGAAATTGATACTCCAAAAGGCTACTATCCAAAAGCTTGGAATTCAGTTTGTAAACCAAAGAAATGGGAGGCTTGGGCTTCATGAATATGGAGCAATTCAACATCGCAATGATTACTAAAATTGGATGGAGGCTTGAAATAGAAAAAGACCCTCCATGGTATCATCTTGTGGATGCTATTATACCTTTTAGGAAAGAATGTTCTTATAATACCCCGATTTTCGTGCCCGGATCCTGCCCCGATCCCATGCCCGAAAACCCGAAGTGCTACATCGATACCATATCCGAAGCCCGGCTACTAAGCCCAAGCTCATTAAATAATTTATTTGGGCTTAATTAATTTATGTTCAATTTAGAGATTCTATCGCAACGGATACATAAAAATTCTTCTAGTAAGATCTAACCATTAATTTGACATGATTTTTAATCCACATGAACCCTAAAAAACTCTAGTTTATCATAAAACATAATTTCACCGTTAAACTTTCCAGATTCAATCCAAAAGAGTCACATTTTTGAGGAATAAACATAAAACAAAAACATAAATCAGTTCACTCCAAGAATTTTACTGAACCCAATTTAACCCATTTTTGAAGAAGCAGAAATAATGCTCATAGAAGATGAAACACAAAGATCCCATTGCGAGGATTGGAGGACAGAACTTCATGCTTATCTAATGAAAGGAGAAACGCCAAGAAATAGATTAGAAATGCATAAATTAAAAAGCCGTGCAACAAATTATGAATTGAGAGACGGGGTATTATACAAAAGATCCTTTAATGGACCCTCACTCAGGTGTTTAAAACGAAAGGAAGGAGAAGCAGTATTAAAAATGCTACACAGTGGGGATGGTGGCAATCATAGTGGCGGAAGGTCTCTAGCACATAAGGCGAAAATGCAAGGCTATTATTGGCCATATATGCATGAAGATGCGAAGCAAATATCAAGACGTTGCGAAGATTGTCAAAGGCATGGAAAGAAAATACATGCACCAGGTGCACCGTTAACTTCTTCAACAAGTGTATGGCCTTTTGGAAAATGGGGATTAGACATTGTAGGACCATTTTTACCAGGTACAGGGCAAAGGAGATATTTGATTGTCGCAACATATTATTTCACAAAGTGGGCAGAAGTAAAAGCGGTACAACACATTCGCGACAAAGATATTTTTACTTTCATATTCGAAAACATAATTTGCAGATTTGGAATTCCAAAGACAAATATCGACAATGGGAAACAGTTTGAGGGACAAAATATAGAATTATTGCTTAATGCATTTCAAATAAAATGTGGGAAATCAACTCCTTTATACCCGCAGGCTAATGGACAGGCAGAAGCAACAAATAAAACAATCGCTGATATATTGAAGAAAAAACTAGAAGGGCATAATAAGGCATGGTGTGAGCAAGTACATAATGTGGTATGGGTTTATAATACAACAAGGCGAGAAGCTACAGGGATGTCACCGTTTTGTCTAACCTATGGTGTTGAAGCTGTACTTCCGACAGAGGTTATCATTCCAACAACAAAGAGAGAAGCTTGGGAGAAAAATCTTAGTGCGGGTAACATCTTAGTTAAACTAGATGAGTTAGAAGAAAATAGAGAAAGAGCACTACAACATATGGAGAATTATCAGCGAAGATTGGCCAAAGAATATAAAAAACGTGTCAAAACACGCGAGTTTCAACCAGGTGATATGGTGTTGCGAGAAACACCAATATATCAGCGAGAAAGTGGTGGCAAGTTAGCGAAAAAATGGGATGGACAGGAGATAGTTGGAACAGGGGCATATAGATTAATGGATCCAGAAGGCAACGATGTGGGCCAGAGATTAGGTAGACCATGGAATAGATTATATCTAAAGAAATATTACCCATAAAAGATGGAAAGGAAAGAATAAATTATG
Source organism: Papaver armeniacum (assembly GCA_023531295.1). NCBI lineage: Eukaryota > Viridiplantae > Streptophyta > Magnoliopsida > Ranunculales > Papaveraceae > Papaver > Papaver armeniacum. The sequence goes on along the minus strand of JAJJWW010005403.1, from coordinate 33,881 downwards.
AAGTGTTAAATGAATGAAATGATATGAAATGTTCCTGCGACAGAGATATTGCGAAATTAAGAAAGGATGTGCGAATATCTCGCAAATGAATTAACAAGAGATAACCAAAAATGAATGATTGAACGAATTAACAAAAATGAATGAGTGAGTGAATGGGACAAACCTTTATGGCGTACACCCTAGTTCGCGAATGATATTTCGCAAGAGGCAAATGTAAGACTTAAAGTGCGTCATATAAGGGGGTATCTCTTGACATGACTCGAGGGAAAGGTTACACCGCTCTCGGAACTCCGAGTCATGGAGATTTGGGGTCCATGAAAGCCTATCCGGGAGAGATACCTTGGATTTCCAACTATATATATATAAGGTTATACCCTGGTTGGACGCCCGAGGGTCTCTTCCAATGAGTCAGTGTATGCTCAAGGCGCCGGGGTACACGGTTGAGCCAAGAGTGCCTGGGGCATTTGAAGTGTCTCGGCCATTCTTGGCAAGTCTTGGCATATGTTGCACTCGGCCCGAAGAAAACTCCACTTAGGGTGCAGCTTCGTAACCATAAACCCTATAGGTATAAGGGATAAGAGGCTGCAAAAACAACTGGTTGTTGTTAAGACCGGATGGGAGGATCTAGTCTTGTATGGCCGATGTACGCCTCCTTGAAGGGGAAACCAGGGAGATGATAAGGGCGGCACCCTCCATTAGGGAGCTGATAAGTGTCACGAGATGGCAATGTCATGGGGCTTTATATTCGCAAGAACATTTAGGCCTGTCATATTGTCTCAAATAAAATATCCTGCAGAGGCAAAAATACTAAAGAAATGATAAGACAAGATCAATGGGTCATTACATGAAAGTGTAAGGACGTCCTGCGATCTTGTCGCAAGACGTCAATGTCATGGGATTTTATGTTCGCAGGAATATTTAGACCTGTCATATTGATGCAAAATGAGGGGTGGCAAAATAAGACCTTTAACTAGGAAGGCAAAATAAGACCATACAAAAACAATGATAAGGCAAGATCAATGGGTCAATACATGAAAATGTAAAGACATCCTGCGATCTTGTCGCAACAATGAATTTCAGCATAAATGAAGATAATAGAATAGTAATCATTAAATACCAAAAATTATACTTGTTGAAGGAAAGAAGAGTAACGCATGCGAGTACATACATCAAAAAAAGATAATGGAAGTACATAAAGAAACAATAGTACGAGAAGGAAGATTACAAGAGAAAATCATCTCTCAAATAGTAGCTTTTTCACCAGAAGGAGATGTTGGGTTTTCTTCGGCAGCTTTATCTATATTCTCGCTAATTAATATATTTCCAACAGATCCTTCTTCTTCATTTGCGACATCATCATTGACAGTTTTATTGGGAGAGACAGTTTCTTCATCTTCGAGTTCTTCGCCAGTGTTATAATCATAATCGCTATCAGGAGGATTAGGAACTTCATCATCACTTACTTACAGAGGTTCAACAGACACAGGATCAAGAGATTTAGATAGTAAAACATCATTCACAAGAACTTTGGCTCTAAGATGAAATTGACGAAGGAGTGCTTTCTGTTGATTTTTACTCTCTATATCTTTACAGTCACGCATATAGTCGAATTTTCTTTCTGCCCTATCGCGAGAGCGTGCAAGAGAAGCAGTGAGTATCCCATTCTCTTTGCGAATTTTTGAGTAATCAGATTTCAAAGCAGTAATGGAGGAGTGAAGTTTTTTCTCAGACTCTGCAAAACAAAAAATAAAAGAATTATATAAACAAAAAATATGAAGGCTTGATAAAGAAAGAATAGATGAGGCAGTCAACTTCTATGACTACCTTCCTTCCTGAGGTAAGATGTTGGATTAGAGCTGAACAACTATTCTCCAAATGATCCATGGCATTGTCAAAATTATCTCCAATTAAACCTTTCAGACGTGATCGCCAACTTTTTTCGTTGGAAATCAGTAAAGCATTTTCTTTTGTAAGGGAAGAGTTGGACTTTTCTAGTTTGGAACATTGATCCTTGAATTGGTTTGCTTTTACACTTAAGGTTATTCTAGCCTGAATCAGTTTATCCTTCTCGGCAGTAACTTCTTCAAGTTGGTTTCTCAGCGAACAAAGAGATTGTTCTTGCTCTTTACATAATTTTTGACAAACATCATATTGTTGCGAGTAAATCGCCACCTTGTTTAATAGAGTTCGCTTCTCTTGAGAAAGAGTTCCATTCTCATTTGATAAAGTTTCCAACTCCAAATTAGCTTTGGTCAAAGAATAAGAGAGGCGAGATAAGTCATTACTTAATGAGTCTTGTTTCTGAGCTAAATCAACATTTTCTTTAGAAAGATTATTTATATGATCAACAGAATATGTATGAAGATTATCTAATTGGTTATATTGCTCCATCCAAGCATCTCTATCAACTCGAACTTCTTCAGCAGTAGATTCCAACTGATATATCTCCATTTTTCGTTTCTGGTTTAAAGCTTAAAGTGCGAACAAGGACTTGAGTCTTAAAAAAAAAAAAAAAAAAAATGGACAGTACAAAGGCAAGAGTATACCTTTCAGTTCTTCATTCTTCTTGCGAAGGTTATCGCGATCTAGTGAAACATTTTGAAGTTTTTGATTCTCAAGATGGAGAGTATTACATTTTGCAGTCATAGCTTGGAGATCATTTTTCAAAGTGGTAATTTCTTGCTCCAAGGATGTTTGCGAAACTCTGTCAGGACCAAGGTGTTTGCTCAAAATCTCGCAAATATCAGACTTGATAGGATCGACAGAAGTCTTCTTAGCATCGTTCACAATATCTGATAGGACTTTGAAGGCCACATCTATTCCTTCTAAATTTTCCTTAGTAAGAGGGATTTGCTCAGAAAAGGAAGTAACAGTGATAGAAGAAGGAAGAGATGAATCATCTTTTGCTAAAGGAACATCACGAGAAGAAGAAATCTCGGGAGGGTTAATGATTGGAGGAATGGTAGAGGCATTAACAATGGAAGAAGAAATAGGCTCATTCGCAATGGGATCTGGTATGAGGGAGTTGATCTATGAGAAATTCAGGCATAGAAATGTTATCTTTGAAAGAAGTAGTAGGGATTTCTTGCGAAGATATCGCAGTAGGAGTTGTAAGTTTGAATGTAGGAAAAGTGACAGAAGGCGCAATGGGTTTAGAATGGCGAGGCTTCTTGGGGGACTTATCAGCATTTTTGTCATCCTGCGAAGTACAAGCTAAATAAGAAACAGAGGCAACAATATTGTTATTAAAAGATAAATGTTTCTAAAATACCTTGTTACTCGCAGGCTTTCTTTTAGAAGCAGTGGATTTCGATTGCGAGCTCATGGAGACATTAGGATTCACAATGGTGAACTTGGTGGTAGGTTTGTTCTTGCTAAAATAAAAATGGCAGAGGAGTCGTTAAAAGAAGAACAATATCAAGATAAAACAACTTTAATAAGAGATATCAATCACAAAATGATCAAATTCAGCAAAATTAACGAACCTTGATGCCATAGAAATAGTAGCAGAAGAATAGTAGCAGGAAAACGATGAAGAAGATGATGAAGAAAAGCGCAGAAAAAAAAGTTGCAGACGATGAAGAAGACGAAGTAAAAGGAAAGAAATGCTTTCACAAGGAACCCTCCTTTAAATAGACGAGAAAAGAGTAACCGGATAACATTAAATGTGCCGGTAAAAAGGGAAATTTTAGATACGTGTAAACAGTCATTCCTGAATTTACGGAATCTTGTCGGCAGAAAATTGATGGAAAATTAACGATTGCGGCATCTCAAAATGTTGGTTCTCATGACATTCTCTCCTTCACAGAGAAGACATGAGAAGAGGCAATATGTAAGATCAGAATATCGCAACATCAATACTTCGCGAGATTAATAAATAACGACATTGCGAGGGAATCGCAGGGAAGTAAAATAAATGACGCAATGAATGACGACAACCAGAACACGAGGAAGATATGAAAATATGGCGAAATTTAAGAGTGTCGCGAGAGTTGATACATGCACACTTGCGATATTTCGCAAGACATTCCCGAAAATAAAGGACAGCTTAGTTGTCATCCATTGTGTACTACCCTATATAAAGGGTTGAGTAAATCTGTTGTAGGGGGTTCTTTTTGAATTGTTAAGCAAGTTTTAAGGAGAGAGAAAGTTTTAGAGTGATTGTAATTCTTTAACTCATTTTTATTTCATATTGTAAAGATTCAAGTATTCAATCAATAGAAATCATAATCATTGATCTTAAAATGACTTAATTGTGTAAATTCTAGTGAGGGGTGTAGTGTAGGATTTCCTGCAACTACAACAGTCAAACGCGTGGTTGACCATAACTACAAAAAAGAAAAACAGAGATAGTCCGTTTTATAAAAATCGTATAAAATCACTCACAACCCCAAATCATGTTTAGTTTACCATTTTAAAAACTAAAAAGAAATATCTTCAAGTTTAAAGGAGAAACCAAAACCAAAAACGTACCACATAATAGTTTGAAAGTAGTAAAACATCTATATAGTTGGATCTGTCAGAAAATTTCTGAATTTCGTACAGTGACAAACAATTGTTTTAAAAATACTGGAACTCAAAAAATTCTAATATTTTAACCACTTCATTAACCGTGAGTTTTACACATACTATAAAATATTCAAGCATATATATATTATAGAATAATTATCATTAACAGTCAAACTGACATGACTCAGGAATTTTCATTGTTCAATCAAATAGAATTTTCTAAACAAAGCATTGTTTCATTTGTTATACCTTAACCCAATAATCTCCAAAGTATTAATAATCAATAAATACTCAGTAAAAATCATCTAAAAGAGTTTGATGATATTTTATTACAATTTTCCTATCATAAATCCTATGATAACTACTAATTAAAGCACCAAAACCGATCTCTATGCTTTTCCGCCATTAGCTCCTTGTGGTGCCATAAAATCTGGAATTTTTTGTCATGAAACGACGTGAGTTGTGACACCCAGTTAGAAAAGAAGCAACAAAACATTTTAAGCAAACATTTTTTTCAATTCATTTTAAAAACTACTAGCACGATTAACAACACCGCAAACACATGGAAACACCACATCCATAAACATCAATAAATTCAATAAATCCGCTCGCCCTAGGGAGCCACAAAGATAACTCGCCATCAAAACATATTTAGGGGTCGCTGCCCATGGACCGTATCCCAAATCTGCTCGCGCCAAGGGAGCCTAAAGACTTTTAGGGGTCGCTGCCCATGGACCGTAGCCCAAATCACAATCATTCTCATACAACAATATCAAAAAAATCATTATTAACAATAGGCTTCAATCAAAACCACCACATATCAACCAATTGATAAAAAATAATATAAACATAGATTTAAATAAGAACACCCAAATAAAAGAAATTAAATAAATAGAATTTTGTTTGTGTTGCGCCTACTTCAATCGCTAGCCAATAATCCTAAGGAAGAACAATAGCAAACGAACTAGCAACTCCTCTTGTAAGAACCAAAACCAAAAGCTAAATAGCACTCTCACCAAGATCTCAAATCTTCTTTGTTCTCTAAGTTTATGTTCTTCTTTTTCTGAAACTTCTACCGACTGCCGGACCTCCTCTTGTTTGATATATATGTAGTAAAATTTCATTAAACCCTAATAATTCTTAACTAATGATGTAACGACACCTAGCAATGAGAATACACCTAAGCCAATTATGTTGTCATCTCGGTCAAACCTAAGTTTGTTAACTTAGAAATCATTCTCACCCTCTCTGAATTAACCTAGCACATGTCTTAGCTATTTAACTCCTAACCTTTACTAACGAGCTACGTGGAAATAGTGCCTATAGGAATAGTGGAACGCTTTTATGTCACTAGCTCTGTTCTCTCCTTAGGCTTGCTTAAGTTTTGCTATGAAAAAAATAAAAATAAAATATAAGAACAACACCACAACAAAATATTGACTTCTAGTTTATGGTTGTTTCGACTCTAAAGAAAAACTTGATCAAATCATTTAAGTTAGTGTCCATCTAAGGTTGTCTATGAGACCCTCTATAATAAACAACCATTTAGAAATATAACGGAGTATGATTAAGAAACAAAATCACTATTGCACTTGATAAGAAAATGTAAAACCTAATCACAATAACTGGTTCCACAGGAAAAGGAACTCCAAAGTGTTGGTCCTTTTCTGTACAAATTAATAACTCCGTAACTTTTACTGTTTTTGTTTGTCGTTTCAAAGCCATTCCATTACAAAGTTTAACCAATTTCTTTTCGTGTATAATCATATAAATCATCCTATAAATGAATTATTAATTGTATGTAATTATCAGGTTTATGACCCTTAAGGATGCATTTAGACAAAGTCACATTTATCCATTACATTTTCTTTATCTGCTTGCGATGGTGTGTAATGGACTCTTACACAATTCTTAACTTACTAGGCATTCGTTTAGCTGTTTAATTAAACTAATGAGAACTAATTAATAAATTTTAGTCTTTGATTGGTAAGTAACTAATTCATGACCTAATTGTGTTTAGATTGTTGGGGGAGATTTACCAAATCCGAGCCGCTGTGTGCAAAACGAAACCTTCACAAGCAATGAAAACACAAATGCGGAAATAACACAACTACCCAATATAGAAGCAAACACACGACACCGACAATTACGTGGAAAAACCCCTGCAAGGTGAAGGGTAAAAAACCATGGGCAAATCTTCCACTATAATCAATAATGGGTTACGCACAAATCTCCCAATTTGGGGATAACAACAACTTCAAGGTGCATATAGCACTTGGATACCTATTTGCCTAATTACACTCACCCCTAAGGATGGATCAACAATTCATTCACCAATAAGATGAGATTCACTATCAATTTGACAATAGCAAGAGTAAGATTACTTACTACTAGAGTTTGAGCAAACCCTAGATTTTTTCCTTTTGAAGAGATGTGGAAATTGATAGCTCAACCTTCACCACAACAACCAAACGGACCCTTATAAAAGAACCCTTCTTTTTCCTCTTCAAGATTAACTTCAAATCTCACCAAAACTCTCTAATTCTGGCTGCTCCTTTTTCTCACTCTCACTGCCTCACTTTCTTTCTTTTTTCAAGACATAAGAAGTGAAGAAGAAAAACATCTCCCGGATGTTTTGTAAACAAAACATAAGCCTAACTAGGCTGCTGCTAGTTAGCTCCTCCCATTGGTTAAGGGGACACCTGGATTGTTGGGTCCATAAGGAGTAAACCCAACATAGATTAGTCTCGTTGGTCACTACATTTTGGACGTAACAATACAAACAAACAAAGTCGCCCCACTTTGACCCTGACAACGATCATGATCGCAGCACCATTGACAATATGGATGATTCAGTTCAAAGTATGTCTCCGGATCTTTACCAATTACCGTTATCACCAAAATTCCAGCATTACAGGTACAAAGAAAACATAGACTTACTTGATTGGCAAATGAACACCATTTCTGTAAATACAGACAATTTGGCTCAAGTTAATTCTCGTTCGTTTGAATACCCCAGATCGCAGGATCACTTAATTAGATAGCTGGATTCGTATTATGTATAATTTTCGACTACTCTGACCTTGCAAGCCGATTTTAAGGTTACTTAAAGCCATAACATGATATGGAGACTAGGTCACAATGATGTGCGAACCTTTGTTAGGCTCATAAAAGGAATTTACATTTGAAGTTAGCTTGCTTGCAAATCTAGAATTTGGACTTCCTGACCCTGGCTTGCTGTTGGGATGGGAAGGAACAGTAAACCCCTAAACCATAAAGGATCCTGCAAACTAGATTTGTTAATTCAAAAATTCTTTACGAACCGAGCTCAAAAAACCAACTCAAAACCGCCCGACACAAACCCACCTCCTTGCACGTCTCCGCGGGCCCACTGAGATCCACAAAAAAAAAAGAAAAATTGTGTCTGGCGGTTTTGAGCTGGTTTGCTTTTCTCGGTCCAAAGAAGGACTGTTTAGAAAAACGGAGCCAAACCTCAAAACTGTGGCTGAACCGTACATTCCATGCATCTAAAACCGCCCCATGTGCACGGAAGCCTTTACCAAGATTTATGCTTTTTAAATAAGCTAAGCTACTGGATATCTTGCAATGATTTACTATTTAAGCTGTTGGTTACTTGTAAGAATCAAAAGATTTCCAGATCCATTCCATCAGTACAAAATTCCAGGCCAGAAATTATAATTTGGGCGTGTGGCTCGAGCGCACGTAAAACCCGACGTGCCATGTTCTTCAGGACTTTTTGCTCAGTCTCTATCTCTTTATCTGTGTATATAAAATTAATTATGGAAAAAGATAATGGATAATTAGCAACAATCAAGGAGGAGGAGGTCATATTCTCATGTACATCAGAATGAACTTGTTAATTGGGTGAGAAACTTACACAATAGATGATGTTAGTTACCTACTTTTTGTCCTAGATTAAAACTAATACTTTAGTGACATTTTCAGGTAATTTTAATTAGCTCCAGTGTTTATCCAAAAATGTGACTTCATCCATTCCATGATCATGCCAAAAATACTTTTAATTTTCAGAATTTGAATAAATTAAACACCATTAACACACCAGTAGAGTGATTAGTGATTTAATTGTCGCACTAAACTATGGTCTAATTGGGTAGTCAAATAATGTGACCTTTGGAACCATGTAATAGTTCTAATCCATCAACCCAAAAGGGTACTGGTATGTTAGTTTTACCCAAAAAGAAACATAAAGTGTTAATCTTAATTAGTTTTATTTATTTTGGTGGGGTGAAAAAGGCACAAAATGTTAAATCCTAGTAGCTAATGGAACCTCTTACGGCTGCTTCCATCCACCCACCAGCGTTCGTGCAATGCCTTTTACACTACAGGTCGCTCTCTGCGGAGAATGTGACGTCGTATGCAGCTTGGGCCGCTTGGTGCCGTATCTTGCGTTATGATTGATGAGCCCTTAGTTCATGCAACGTTTATGCTAATTTTTGAAATATTTCAAAGTTGCAAGGGCGAGGCCAAAAGATTTTGGCAGTTGTTTAAATGTAAGGAAATGGCGTACGATTCATCTCTAAGATTAGGATTCAGTCATTTATATGGAATTGCTTACCCTACGCCATGTTGGTAGGTCGGTCAAGGTCTAGATTAGGAAATCTAGTTGGTTAAGGAAACCAAGTACTTGTGTCCTAAGTATAGCAGCTTAAGAGGTTTGTCTCTTAGAGCTAAGTTAGGAAACCCTATACTTGTAGGAAAGTAATCCTTGTTAAGGAATGTGTCCAGTCCTATTGATGTGTATAAATAGCCATAGAGAGAACTAGAGAAAACACACCAGAACTAGTAAGAGTTCTCTTCTTCTCTGCTTAGGCTTTATATATTCCAACCTATACGGTGATATATAAAATTGCTTATTCCTTTCCGAGGATTCAACCTCGTTAAATACTTGTTCTTCTTGTGTGTGTGATTCTGTTCTTGGCGATATTGAGATACCTCGTAGTAGTGCAAACCTAACGCTTCCGCAGGCTTTGGAGCAACAATTGGTATCAGAGCAAGGAGACGCTCTTGGATACGGGTACTCAGATTGCAGTTGAAGTGAAGGTATTTTTTTCTCTGAAGATTGCTTGAGGTAATACTAATCTCAAAGGTTCTGTTTTTATCTATATTTGGTTATTTGTGAACAATGGTTGATGGGGACGAAGATCCGAAAAATCCTTTAGGAGAACATTCGGATCCCACAAATAAAGATAAAGAAACAAAACAAGAAATACTTCATTCACATAGATCACAACTCAAGGTAGAAAAGTTTACAGGAACCAATAACTTTGGTTTATGGAGAACGGACGTAATGGATGCTCTTGTCCATCTTGACCTAGAAGAAGCTCTAGAAGGTCATCCAGTGGAGATTTCTGAAAAGCAGTGGAACAAGATGAATAAATTATGTCTTGCTTCGATACGAGGGTGTTTAGCAACTGCAGTAAGAGTTAATTATCAGCACGAAACTTCAGCTAAGGATCTCTGGGAAAAGCTTGAGAAGGAATACCTTGTGAAGAACGTGGCCAATAGGATACATCTTAAAAGGAATTTGTATCGCTATAACATGAAGAGAGGTGCAACCTTAACCGAGCACCTAGATTCATATAATAAACTTCTTGCTGAGTTGGTTAACTACGATGAGAAGATCAACGACGAGGAACAAGCTTTGTGTCTGATAAAGTCTCTTCCTGAAAAGTATGAACCCGTGATAAAAGCATTAATGCACGACAAGGACAAGATGACATACGCAGAGGTCACTACAGCATTGCGTAGTGAGGAGTTCAGGAAGATGGATCGTGAAGACCTTGCAAGTGAAGCTAACAATGACTTGCTTCTTGCAAGAGGTCGTTCAATAGACAGGAGAAAGAAGAATGGTGGTTATGGTAAAGGTAGAGGACGTTCTAAGAGTAGGACGCGACTGTAGAAAGATGAGTGTGCTTGGTGCCATGACTTTGGTCATTGGGCTAAGGATTGTACCAAGCTTAAGGCAAGAGAAGGAGATAATAGTAATACCGAGGTGAACATTGCAAAAGGTAATGAAGAATCAGATGATGCTTCTGATTTCTTGCTAACTGTGACACCATAAGCTTGTGCTATTACAGATGGTACATGGGTACTAGATACTGGAGCAACATATCATATATGTCCATATCGTGACTGGTTCTCAAGTTTTGAAGAGCTTGATGGAGAAGTACGTATGGGAAACAATCATACCTGCAGGGTGATTTGGATTGGTAGTGTTCGTATCAAGATGCATGATGGTATGGTTAGAGAGCTGAAGGAGGTAAGATTTGTACCTGCCATAAAGAAGAATCTGATTTCACTCGGAACTTTAGAAGCTAAGGGCTATAAGATAGTCGTTGAAAATGGTGTTCTAAAGGTAATCTCTGGATCTATGGTAATCATGAAGGGCACACGTCATCATAACTTGTACTACTTGATTGGGAGTACAACAACAGGAGATGTGTCTATTTCCGAACACATCGAGAGTGCAGCTACCGAGAAAACAAAGCTATGGCACATGAGACTTGCACATCCAGGTGAGAAGTCGTTGCATAGGTTGATTCAACAAGACTTGTTGAAAGGTGCTATTTCCTGCAAGTTAACATTTTGTGAACATTGTGTTAAGGGCAAGAAAACAAAAACAAGCTTTGGCATAGCTATCCACAATACTAGTGGAGTTCTTGACTATGTTCACTCAGATATTTGGCGTCCTTCCAAGAATGCATTATTGGGAGGGAAACATTGGTTTGTGTCGTTCATTGATGATTATTCTAGGCGCGTATGGGTGTACACCATGAGGCATAAGGATGAAGTCCTAGAAATCTTTGTGAGGTGGAAAAAGGCAACTGAGACTCAAACTGGCAGAAAGATCAAAGTACTACGTTTGGACAATGGTGGAGAGTACAAGAGTGATTCGTTCTTGCAAGTATGTCAGGATGAGGGGATAAAGAGGCACTTCACATTTAAGAAGACACCGCAACAGAATGGGGTAGCTGAACGCATGAATCGTACTTTGATGGAGAAGGTACGATGTATGTTATCTAATGCTGGATTAGGTAAAGCGTTTTGGGGCTTGAGGCGATTACATATGCGTGCTTCCTCATTAATAGGTTGCCATCAGCTGCATTAGAAGGTAAAACTCCTATGGAGAAGTGGTTTGGTAAACCATCTTATGATTATGACTCAATTCATATCTTTGGTTGTCCTGCGTGGTATCATGTTAGTGAAAACAAGCTTGATAGTCGTGCCGTGAAATGAATCTTTGTGGGTATGAAAAGTGGAGTGAAAGGGTTCAAAATTTGGAATCCAGTTGAGAAGAAGATAGTCATGAGTAGAGATGTCACATTTGATGAGATGTCTATGGTAAAGTCTTGGGGTTCTCGACAGGTGGAGAACAGAAGCACCAATACTAATGAGCCTTTGCAGCAGGTGGAGATTGATGCAACTCCACCAAATCTAGTTAAGTTTGTATTTGTTCAGAATACCTCTGAAGACATTGGGTCTGCAAGAGAGGTAACTACCGAAGTTCCAAATGATAGTGACACTATTGAGGAAGAGGAACAAGAGTCAGTAGAAGATACATAAGCTACGGTCACGAAGACCATAGCAACCAGCAAACTGAGAAGATCAACCAGGAAGCCTGGTTGGATGAATGATTACATTTCTTATGCATTACCGGTTGTTGAAGATGGTACTCCTACTTCCTATTTAGAAGTCATGTACGCGGTGCGAGTGTAAAGAATGGGAAGGAGCAATGAAGGACGAGATGGAGTCTCTTTACAAGAATGGCACATGTATTCTTATGAAGCTTCCGAACGGTAAGAAGGCCATAGGGTGCAAGTGGTATATGCTAAGAAATAAGGATCTTCGGTGAATCAAGTACGCTACAAGGCAAGGTTAGTTGCAAAAGGTTATGCCCAAAGAGAAGGGATTGACTACAATGAGGTGTTCTCTCCGGTGGTAAAACACTCATCAATCCGTATTTTGTTGGCCTTGGTAACACAATATGATTTAGACCTAGTTCAGCTAGATGTTAAGACGGCGTTCTTACATGGTGATCTAGAAGAGGAGATCTATATGACTCAGCCGAGTGGGTTCAAGGTTGCTGGAAAAGAAGATTGTGTATGTAAACTAAAGAGATCACTGTACGGGCTGAAGTAGTCTCCAAGACAATGGTACAAGCGATTTGACCAGTTTATGATAGGCCAAACATACACAAGAAGTCACTATGACCATTGTGTATACTTCAAGAAGCTACGTGATGGGTCTTTCATATATTTGCTCTTGTATGTCGATGATATGATGATTGCATCGAATAACAAGAAAGAGATTAATAATTTGAAGTGCAAGTTGTCATCTGAGTTTGAGATGAAAGATCTGGGAGAGGCTAAGAAGATTCTTGGTATGGAGATTCAACGTGACAGAGAGAAGGGTAAGGTTTGTTTGTCTCAGAAGGCATATTTGAAGAAAGTGTTACAGAAGTTTGGTGTCTACGAAGGAACTAAATCCGTAAGTACTCCCCTTGCTGCTCATTTTAAGTTGAATGCTCGTATGTCTCCCACTACTAAGAAGAACGAAAGTATATGGCCCAAGTCCCATATGTTGAGGCTGTTGGTAGCTTGATTTATACGATGGTATGTACAAGGACGGACATTTCACATTCAGTTAGTATGGTCAGCCGTTATATGCATTGTCTGGTAAGGGACATTGGCATGTTGTGAAATGGATTTTGAGGTATCTTTATGGTACATTTGATGTTGGCTTGGAGTTTGTGAAGGATAGAAGAAACAATCGGTTATGTGTTGGGTATGTGGATTCGACTATCTTTGTGATTTGGACAAGAGACGTTCAACTACGGGGTATGTATTTACCATAGTAGGAGCACCGATTAGTTGGATATCAATATTGCGATCCTCTCTTTGTGGCGCTTTCAACTACGGAGGCGGAATATATGGCGTGTGAGGCATTTAAGGAGGCTATATGGTTACAAGGTTTGCTAGATGACTTAGGAGTTGTGCAAGACCAACTTCCTGTGCATTGTGATAGTCTAAGTGCAATTTATTTGGCTAAGAATCAAGTGCATCATGCTAGAACCAAACATATAGACGCACGGTTTCACTTTGTGAGAGAAATTCTTGAAGAAGAAGACATTCTACTTGTGAAGATCTATACCAAAGACAATCCAACTGATATGTTGACTAAAGTAGTATCTGAGATCAAGTTTCGACATTGTTCGAAATTGATCCACATCCTTCCGGTTTGGTGAAAGGCCCTTTTGGGGTAGAGGTTCTTAGGAACCTGGTGGAGGTCTTCTAGCAAGGCCATTTGAGAGAACTACGGTCGGGTTTGATTCCTATTGAGGATACGTAGGCAGCCAGTGATGGTTCAATCGACGTTGGAAGATGGAGGTGATTTTATCTATTGATCGTCTCATGCATGAATGCATGATCCGAGGTGGAGAATTGTTGGTAGGTCGGTCAAGGTCTAGATTAGGAAATATAGTTGGTTAAGGAAACCAAGTACTTGTGTCCTAAGTATAGCAGCTTAAGAGGTTTGTCTCTTAGAGCTAAGTTAGGAAACCCTATACTTGTAGGAAAGTAATCATTGTTAAGGAATGTGTCCAGTCCTATTGATGTGTATAAATAGCCATATAGAGAACTAGACAAAACACACCAGAACTAGTAAGAGTTCTCTTCTTCTCTGCTTAGGCTTTGTATATTCCAACCTATACGGTGATATATAAAATTGCTTATTCCTTCCCGAGGATTCAACCTCGTTAAATACTTGTTCTTCTTGTGTGTGTGATTGTGTTCTTGGCGAAATTGAGATACCTCGTAGTAGTGCAAACCTAACGCTTCCGCAGGCTTTGGCGCAACACGCCATTTACTGGTGTTTTTGGAATAAGGCCGAACAACTTTAAAATTTTACAGGCAAATTTGCGATGGTGGTTTGGTGGGAGATGAATAAAACACCTCATGCGCACGCAGCGCACCTGTTTGAACTACCTCATGCGGTCATGCGCACCAGTTTTTAGGCTTCTTGCAAGTTGCAAATCTTGGGAGCTTTTTTTTTGTCTCACTCGAACTAAATTAGTGGAATCAAATATCTGATTTGAAATGATCTTGATGAGTCGTCACATGATATACGAGAAATCCTACCATACAAACTATGCAAATTAAAAGAACTATTTAAGACAAGTGGCTTCCATTCTCAATCTAACTACGAGTCTTCAAGAATCAAGTCTACACAAAGGATCATCTCTAATAATACACAATAAACTAGTATATCATACTGAATTAGTGTTCAAAATTTCCACGAAAATAAACATTATCAAGTAGTTTACAAGTGTAGACATTAGACAGGACTACATTTATTAATGTTACACGAACATCATCATTTGTGATGAAAAGACTAATACGAAGTTAGATAATCCTAATTTTTCTAACAAAACTTAGGTCATATATCTTATAATCTTATGTATGCATGTATGAAACCAATTTAGTTCCAAAGGGTTGTCCTATGTAGAAGAAGAGGAATGATATCATTTTGTCTGCATGGCTAGGATTTTTGGTTCTTTTTCAAGTGGTGATGATGGTGTTCGATGAAAATGCAAACCCAAAGAAATATACAAAAATATGACTCAAATGATGATTTTCCTAATTTCTTAGACCAATTACTGTACGTGTCTTTTAATTAGTGACATAACAAATCATAGTTCTAGCTAAAGGAGAGGCAGACGTAAAGAGAAGGGCCATTTAGCAAGAAACAAAAAGCAAGGAAAGGGGTCACCCAAACTACAAGAGGTGTCGGTTGTCACTTGCAGTTTTCTCAAGGATGATATATACATAGTTCTTTTCTTTTTTGTTGTTGCATGAACCTAACTCATCTCAGCAGCTGAATCTTTCAATACACAGATGATAGCTATTGTAATTCAAACTTTTGCACTCATTGATAAGGTACATTGCATATGCAAATAAGAATTGAACGCCCAAAAATTCATCGAGGAAGAGAGTTTCTAGATGTAAGACTGTCGCTACACGATGACTGAGTACGCATTTATAAACAGTCCAATTTTTTATGAGTACGCATTTATAAACAGTCCAATTTTTTTATAATTAATAACCGATGTGAAATCTGACAATTTAAAAATGCATTTAATGTGTGTTTATACACTTAAAATAACATAATAACATGACTATGGATACAAGTCATTATCATAAAAAATTAGGTAAGAGACCAAATGATGTAAACCGAACCCCCTATCTAATACACCCCTTCTTATCTAATCCCAATCCAGATTTCAGAGGTTGATAGGAATAGGATCAATCCCAATCCAAGTCCCAAATAAAGAATGATAATAGCCTGATAGCATATGTACAGTTATGGATAGAAACCAAAAACACTTCGCCCATGTTGTGGAAACCTAGCTAAAAGTAACAAAATACAAGTACACAACACATGTCATTGACTCATTGACAGCAACCAAATTTATATATTTCTGGGAAAACTACGCATATAGTAGTGAGACCCCATCAACTGGTTTAAACTTTAAACTCCATTAATTAATTCTCTCTTTTTTTCATCCGTGACTAAGTTTGTCTCTTTACACGTCCTTCCACCATGATATCACTACAAAAATGCATCACAAGTACCTTGCCAATTCTCGTCTATATATGGCTTCATTTCATCAGTTTTTCTTCTTAACTTCACCATCTTCAAAAAAAATAAGAGAAATATCTTAAGAGTCTCAAATATCTTCATTTGCTTCATTCCTCAAAAACAAGCACGTCTTTCTGTTCTGATACAATATGTCGAAAATACATCCGAATTACGAAAACCCATTGAAGGAGATCATATATTCTGATGATAAACAAGGTGATAGTCCAACAAATTTGACGGTTTGGAAGAAATCTAGCATGTCGTTTCAAGGTATGGATGGGTTTACAGTTTTTAATCAACAAGGAAAATTAGTGTTCCGAGTCGATAACTACTCAAGGAAAAGGTGTTTGATCGGTGGACTCGTTCTCATGGATGGTATTGGAAGAGCCCTCATGACTCTTAGACCTCGGGTATGTGTAATAAATTACGTTGATCAATCATAATATGATTAGTTATTGCGATCGTTTCTTGAATGATCATAGTTATTAACATTTCTGTTTTCAATTGGATGAATCAGTTGTTAAGCATGCAATATCAATGGAATGGATACGAAGGAGGAGAAGATACATGTAGAAAAGCTACCAGCACACCAATATTTTCAATGAGAAGAAAATCCATTTGTCGGAAAAGCAACGAAGAAGCTGAAATCTTCTTTAGCACTACCGACTCTGTCAAGTCAATATTACCTGATTTGCAAATCAAAGGTTCATTTAGAAAGCGAAAGTGCAGTATCGTGACCCACGACGGCAAGAAAGTAGCGGAAATATCAAGGAAGAAAGTAAATAACACGACAGTTGTTTTAAATGATGATGTTTTTAGTCTTGTCGTAGAACCAGGTTTTAATTGTGATATAGTTATGGCTTTTGTGGTTATCATGGATCGTATATGCCAAAAACCATTCATGCCCGTCTTATGTAGAACTAGTAGTTCTTGAAAGAAACGTTAGAGCTAAATCTGATGGCCACAGTTGATTATCGTTCAAGAAAAATACAGGAGGGAAGGATAATCAGTGGGTGGGTTACATGTTTTGTATAGTCTAGTGGGAGTGATTAGGACAATAATGATGAGTATACGTTATTGGATCCTCACAGAGAATGTAAATATTTAAAAATATATATACTTACACTTTTGATCAAGGGATGTTTCTTTATCCAGATTCAAGTTCGCTTTACTAATTAAGATTTCTCATTGGTAAGAGTTCAGCTAGAGCCAACACATATTGACTGGCGTTGAAACCGACTAGTGAAGTAATAAGTGATTCTACTCTTTCGAAAAGTGGGAATATAAAAATAACCATCTTTTGGCTTTGGGAGTTTGCAACGTTTCCGATGATATATTAAGCCTACTTCCAAAATATCAACCCGGTGCAGTGATTCTACGGTCTACCCGTCGAGGAAAACTGTGAACTGGCAGTTCAACTTAACTTGAAGGGTCTTGTGACTTCGGTTCGCATTATTGCTGCTTCAAATGGAGCAAGGGTTTTTCTACATGTGATGGCCAAGTTTAAAAATATGGAGAAATCAATTCACTAATTATGTTGATTATTGTGTCGGTAAAGATGGGGACTGACTTATGCTAATAGTTGTATCTGTCAAGTTATAGTTCATCCGCTGATGGAGGAAAACCAATGTCTTAATCAGCTTCATACATATCCACTAGGCAGACATGTGGAGCCATATGGCAGGCCATCTCTTCAATGTACTTAATTAGCTTCATACATGGCTATTAAGCAAACATGTGGACTCACTTGGCTGGCCATCAATATATGTTAATACAGTGGGTCTAGACTGACCGCAGATTAAAACACTCCAAGTCTCCAACCCTTTTGAGGGGTGAACTGGTGGGTCGCACAAGAAAAAAACAAAGTTCTAGGACTTTTATTGCCAAACTTACTCGTGCAGTCGATCTCCAGAAATTACAGGCTTAGTATGCATGGAATTTGGGTCCAATTATACCATCCAAAAGAAAATCTATCTTGTGACTTTGTTAGTGTCTCTATTTAGATGTTCTTTCAGTCCTAGAAAAGGTGGTTTTGAACTTTTAAGCTCAAAACCGATAGAAGACCTCAAAAGAGAAAGTGTTGGGAACCCTTCGGGCATTTAAAATCTGATGCAGAGATTAGTGGATCTAAACCTAAAAAGCAAGAGTTCAAATGCACCTGAACATGGATTGAATCCAGATAATATAGTACAAAATGATGAGTGTATTACCAGTTCAAAATCAATGGGGTACTCAGTGTACTGGAACTTACTTCTGAAATGAACTGTACTTTTAGACTTTGATCATAATCACTAATTAATCACATCCAACAGAAGATTGTTGCCTAATAATTAATATAAGAATAATGTTGCACCACATGTTATAGTTAATATCCCTAAGAGAAAAGTTTTCGATACTCAGCAGCCTCTTGAGCCATTTCCTCGTAGCTCCTATCTTTCCTTTCCTTATCCAAGTCAAGCTTCTGCTTCAATTCCTTCTCTTTCTCGTCTAACTGCGAAATCCCAGAAAAAAATTCATAAGCCCAAGAAAATCCATGTACTGTCTCATCTAGCAAAAACGAAAATAACTGAGCCAGAAAATAAACTTTGCTACTTACGGCGTCATAAATCTCATCATTCTTCTCAAAGTCACCTGCTGCTCTTGGAAGAATATGAATGTGTACATGAGGTACTGTCTGTCCAGCATGAGGTCCATCCTGAAGGCAAGGGGAAATTAAAGTTCATTCTTATGCAAAAGTGCTGATTTAGTATACACACAATTCTTTCTCACGTATTGACTCGTTCTGCAATGTGGTACGAAGTAAAAGGAGTTGATGATATTTAGTGTGAGTTATTCCACATGTCAAATTACTAATTTAATTTCAAGCCTCATCAACTCATCAATGCAAATTATGCCATTTGTTAGAAGACAAAAATAAAAAAGATTCTTGATGTGGATTATCGTAATTTTTCTGAAAGGTCTATTTAAGGGTTATGAGAATTCAGGTTAGGAGAATTCAACCATGTGGGTGACGGAGAGAGATGGAGAGACACTATAAAGAACTTACCACTCTAGGATTAATTCGTAAACTTGCAAGACGGCTTACAAGCTCGATTCCCCGAGGGAATGATTAGATAAGTTTTTTTCTACAAAGTTTATCTGGTTTAGCCACAAGGAAAAATGACACCGCCATAATTTTACAAAACTAAAATTCCATTATTCATCAAAAGTGACTTCCCTTTAAGTATAGCACTAGATGGTTTATCTATGAACTAGAGGAATCACAAAGAACTATTAAGACTCTTTGACTTTGTGAGTTGTGTCTGTGTCCTCATGGGTAAGAAAAGTAGGAGATAATGAGGCAAAATTCCAATACGCCAACACGCGTAACACTTCATCCTATGAGAAA
Organism: Papaver armeniacum; assembly: GCA_023531295.1. Taxonomy (NCBI): domain Eukaryota; kingdom Viridiplantae; phylum Streptophyta; class Magnoliopsida; order Ranunculales; family Papaveraceae; genus Papaver; species Papaver armeniacum. The sequence continues at coordinate 14,305 of JAJJWW010005403.1, read as the reverse complement.
GAAATATTCATAAATGCAAAACAATATTTCAAATTAGATAACATTTTTGTGTCCTGACATACTCTTGAACTCGGTATGGATAGCTTGTTCAACACAGAAATTCTTAGAAAAACAGTATGATTTACAATATTCTATGTACTATTGTTCTTCAATGGTTCTAACTAACCTCGACTATGACATACAGCTTGTTAATGTAGCAAATGGTAAAATATACTTAGGTCATATAGTGCTACTTCTGAGGAAAGGAAAAATGAAACAAATGGTGAATCACGAGAAATTGGACAGGAAGTGAAAGATAAATAGCCGAAAAGTGAAAACATAAATTAATATAAAAACAATAATTTAGTTATGACATTCATAAAAATTTAACTGTATCATAAAATCAATCTAAATTGCTTATGCCATGCATTGATAAGCTTAAAAGGATACAAAAACTTAAGAGTAATGAGAGAGAGAGGAAAGAAGTTTTACTTGGATTGTGAACGTAAGTGAAGATGCTTTGTGATGATGTTCTAGTGTACCACCTATTTTTTGTGCTGTGAGCCACAAATCAGTAGTCTCGTCGCAAGTGAGGTCAACAAAGCGCTTAACTTCACGTCTTGGACAGACAAGCACATGTATTTGCAATGTCAAGGTGATCACATGAAATGCTTGGAACCAGAAATTCACACAATTATAAGAAAATAACAACAAATCATTTTACAAAAACATGTTAACATGCACCACATGCTACAAAAAGGATATGACCTGCACAAAAAGAAAAAATAAATGAAGTTTCATTAGAAAGAAGTTGCTCGTAATTGACTTATGGTAAGCAAAGCGAAGGATACCAAAGTAACTCGTATATTAAGTTATAAACTCAAGAAAAAATGGGAGCTTTGTTTATGCTTTATATGAAAAATCAAAAATGTTACTCGTATACGAAGTTGATTACACTATGCGAAACCTACACACCATCTCAAAATTAAAGTTCATAATAGACCAGGAAAGACTTTGACGAAGTTATAAAAAAGTGGCTTAAGGAACGCCATACAATTGAATTCTGGAATTCTGTATGATTGATTATGGATACGGGTGAAACTCATCTAATGACAGGAAGAACTAAATTTTTACCAAGAAAGGGCCTTTCAACACCTGTGTTCTTCTATAAGACATACTTCCACCCAGGAATTTAACAAAGACAGCCTAATCAAATGATTGCTCAGGGGAAAGAAAGCTGTTTAGGGCTTCATCTGAAACAGTCTTTTGAAATTCAATGTTGTCTTAAAATTAAACTCATAAATGGGAACCACTACAAGTCTTTAGCTAATCAGCATCGTTATGTATCATTCCAAGCTCTTGATACCACTCACTTCAACAGTGACAAACTTTTACGTTTATTTAAGACTCACATTTTGGCAAGAAACGTTATTGCCGGTTTTAATCAAAAGGCACCCATATGCATAGAAGATTCTCAAGAAAGATCTGTGTAATGCTAGTTATCCCTTGTAGATTCATTAGGCTTGCTTTTGAAAATGAACTAACCATAAAACTAAGCTGAATGGCTATAACCCATAACCTTGGTGAAACTCTCACCATTTGGAGAACTGGCTTTCTACTAAAAAGGAATGCAAACATAAAAGTTCAATCTCATCTCACTATGGTTTAGAATTCACAATATCATGAACCCCCATTGATTACTATGCAAATTCAAATCATAACTAAGCTGAATGGCTATAACCCATAACCTTGGTGAAACTCTCACCATTTGGAGAACTGGCTTTCTACTAAAAAGGAATGCAAACATAAAAGTTCAATCTCATCTCACTATGGTTTAGAATTCACAATATCATGAACCCCCATTGATTACTATGCAAATTCAAATCATAAATAGCCAAAAATGGGTATTTTACAAGCTGAATTTGTAATCACTAAGAAACCCTAGTTTCATCTCTATGGAATGAATAAAAAAAGAGTTAAAGAGAACGAACCAGGAAGAAGAGGTCTGAGATTAACCATAGCGAAGGAGAGCTTTGTAGAATAGAATACTTCATTCAGATGTATCTTGTACGGACCAAACATATAATTCTCCTCTTCAGATGCCATTGCCTGTAAAATTAACAACTGAAACTGAGTTACAAAGTAACAAAAATATCAAATCACGAAGATGAATAGTTTATTATACCTTTGGGAACTTCACAGAACTTGATGATGATGAAGATGATCTGAAATTTCTGCTGCTGAAATAATAATTAGGTCTAGGGTTTCGATTATTGAACAGAGATTTGGTTGTAACGAGCCCTTTCCCTATATTACCCAATAATTGCAGTTTTAACATTTCCTAATTGTATCTCTACCAACTTTAAAGAAGAAAAGATGCTCCTGCCCCTGAAGAGTTCATTTGAAGGCAAATATTCTGCTAAAATGGGCCGCTGAATGTGTGTGGCTTTGGCCTTTGTGCAATTTCGTCAAAGCCCCGAGTAGGCCTCTGAGGCAGCGGCCGTTCTTGGCACCCTACAGTGGTGCTATGATGCTAAAGTATCACACTAAGATTTCAAAAATTCTGTAATGATGAAGTCATTGGGTGTTGATACCAGTATCCTCGGAAGTAGTCGCAGCACCAACTTGATTATTGAGACAGTGGTGTGGACCGTGGTGGATTTTTCATTTCTTTAGTGGTAGCGGTTTTCCATTTCTCGCACTACATTTGGCTTTGGTAACATTCGTTTAATTTGACCGGATGTCAGGTCATAGTTGGATCCCAGTTTGGTATTATCACGGTTTCTCCAAAAGTGGTGTGCTCGAAAACAAGAGCAAAAGAAACTTGGCCCCAACCGGAACAAGAACTTGAATCAGATTTTGGGTGTTGTTATTGGCCTTAACAGGCATGCTTTATGTATGGCAGTAGATTGGCCAGTTAACCAACCAGTGGCATGGCACCATCCAGCAGATCATAAACCAAGGTGCATTTACAACATTTTGGGTTTAACCTGTTTGTATAGATGAAAAGAAATTTTATTCCTGAGCCATACTGAATACACAAAGATTTGCAACTCCATTCTTGCTCATTTATTAAGAACTTTTCAGATTTTTGAGCTTAACATAAGCTTTCCGTACTCATCGGTCACACAACTCCCAGCAACTGTAGTTTAATCTTGGCATAGCCTCGTTAATCGTTATGGGAAAAGCTTTCGAAATAGATGAGCTTCTTGAGTCCTTTCCTCCCAGCTCCTGTCCTTCCTCACGATATCCAAGTCAAAATCTTGTTTTAATTCCTTCTCCTTCTCATCTATCTGTTCAATACTAATATTGCATCAGAAAAACATCTGAACAACATAACCAAATTTGTATGTTTTTCCACAAGCTGAATTACCAAAAGCTAAATGTAAACAATAAAACTTACAGCATCATAGAAACGGTCATGTTTCCCATTTCTTCTCATTAAGTCGCCAGCTCTCCTGGGAAGAATATGGATGTGTACATGAGGTACTGTCTGTCCTGCCTCTGGCCCATCCTGGTATTGGCAAAAACAAAGAAAGACTTCCCAATCAAATTAAGCTTCAGCTTTCAGACTCCACTGAGCAAGCAAAACAAGAAACATAGTCTGGTATGTCCGGACTTTGGTCCTAATTAAAACACTCCACCAGGTAAAAAGAAAATTAAGATGAAAATTTGAAGATATGAAAGTTATACCTGTATGGTAAAGGTGAGTGAGGATGCTTGGTAGTGATCCTCAAGTGTACCACCTACCTTATGTGCAGTGAGCCACAGATCAGTTGCCTCCTCAGAAGTTAAGTCAATGAAACGCTTCACTACGCGCTTTGGACAAATTAGAACATGTAAAACTGGCATATATGTTAAGGTAGTCATCAACTCATCATCCTGAAATTAGTCTCATCAAACAGTAGCCAACCAAAATAACAAAATAGTTCTGACAAATACATAAATTTAAAAATCAATCGGTGAAAAGTGAAAAGGATATGACCTGCAAAACAAAGGAAAAAAAGGAAAAGAGCAATCAATTACTACTCCGGAAAATGTCATCTACTGGTAGAATTGGTAAAATAATACTGCAAAAACACGAAACTACTGGGTGGAAATATGAATTGTAGAGAACAGAGAGGGAAACGAACCAGGAAGAAGAGGTCTAAGATTAACCATAGCAAAGGTGAGGTGAGTTGTATGAAAAACTTCTTTGTGGTATACTTTGTATGGACCAAACATATAATACTCCTCCTCAGATGAAGGTCCTGATACTGATGTTGAGAATGCCATTACTACTAGCTAAAATTCAAGACTGAGAAGAAGAAGATGAAGATCAATGGACTCAAACTGAAAGTTAGGTTTGAACTTCCTAATCTCATTTCACTTTTTAAATCTTACTTCCAAGAATAATTCCAAGAATAACTTCAGTTGGAGTTGTTGGTATCCCATTATTCATTTTTAATTATTTTACTTGACTTTTTCACTGACCAGAAGTCAACAACATCTTCGGCTTGAATATGGGCATGGACTTGACTTATTCACAAAACTAAAAACAAGCCCAATAAAATTAACATCATCTGAAGATACATTATCCTAAGGATAACAGTAACACCGTCTTATCCTAAAACCCCTCATCTGAGCACAGAGGAAGAAGAGAAGTTCAATTTCACAATTGAAGCAGCAGCAGCGAAGGAAAAACAAGAAGATGGCAACAGCAACAGCATCATCAACATGGAATATGACCTCACTTAGGTCTGCATTACCAACCACCCTTCCATCTCCATCTCCTTCTTTATCAATTCCATCTCTCCACTTCCCCATTTCATCATCATACACTTCTTCTTCATCTCTCAAATTCTCTTCATCTTCTCAAAAACCCCAAATGATGATTCCTACTTTTAATGGTCTTTCTTCTCTAAACCCCCTTCTCTCCTTTGGTTCCCAAGGTAAAATCTTTCTACCTTAATTTGGAAATCTTAATAATTTCTTCATTTTCTAACATACCCAATTTACTTATTTATTTATTTTGATTTTTTGTTTTTTTTTTTGTTTTTGCAGATACGGGATTTACATTAACAATTATTGATAATGGTGGGAAGGTGTACGCAATGAGGCATGGAAGGAAAGTACCAAAGCTCAATCGACCACCTGATCAGAGAAAGGCTTTGCTCAGAGGTTTAACTACTCAACTTCTGAAACATGGTAGAATTAAGACTACTAGAGCTAGGGCAAGTGCAATGAGGAAGTTTGTTGATAAGATGATTACATTAGCTAAAGATGGGTCTCTTCACAAACGTAGACAGGCTTTAGGATATATTTATGAGAAACAAATTGTTCATGCCTTGTTTGCTGAAGTGCCTGAGAGATATGGAGAAAGAAATGGTGGGTATACTAGGATTATCAGAACCTTGCCTAGGCGTGGTGATAATGCTCCAATGGCTTACATTGAGCTTGTTTAGAGGTACAAAGATAACAGTTTTAAAATGTTTGGTGTTGTTAATTTGGTAAAACGCTTTATGTTTTGAAGTTAGATGAAATGATTTGTGCAACAATTTGTTAAGATTTTGTTATGCAGCTTCTTTATTATAATGCTAGTGCAACATAGATAATTGCAATTGAATGCTAACTTATATTTGAGATGTATATTGTGGAATCAAGGATGTTTTGGAATGAATTTGTGCTGTTGATGTATGCTTATGTTATGGATAATGGTTAGTTATAGTTTTGATAGGGAGGAAACTATTAGCGATTCACTTAGTGTTGAGGCTAGAATTATGATTTGTGAGTGAACCCACATTGTCAATCACATGACACATAATTGGTTGAATCATATTTATCAGAAGTACCATATTGATTAATCGAAGGTAAATGACTCTCATAGTAATATCATCTTACGGACCTCCCAACAAGTTATTTCTCACCTATTGCTTAGAACGTTTTGTTTATTTGAGAGTCACTTACAGTAGAAACATGTTCTACTAGAGAGAGAGAAAGAGAGGAAGATAGAACAGCAATGTATGCAAAAATGTTTTATGTGCAGAAAGAGTCGTAAAGAATTTCTTATTACCTAAGTACTGTGATATACAACAATGACCGAAAGCGCTAGTTATGAGACACTATAACAGAGAACAACCACTTAAGCTGTGTTCCCCAGGTATTAGATAGTAACAGAGCAATTAGAATGTGTATATGATGATGAGTCTGGCATGAAGTTGACACCTGAAACTACTTCATCTTCCAGCAGCGATTCTGCTTTGAGCAGTTTAAAGTTTATTGAATTATTATGCTTTTCTCTGGCTAGGATAGCTATGATAAGTAACTCTTTCCAAGTATGTCTGTCACTTTTGCAACTCGTATGGGTCAAAACTCGTATGGGTCTTTACCAGAATACAAGCTTAAAGCTGACATTTCAACTTTCAGTAGAAGGTTCAAGATAGAAGAATTATTAGACTGGTTTTATGAAGTTGAAGCTTTTTTTGAATTCATGGAAGTACCTGACCGTTCTAAAGTAAAGCTTGTAGCCTACAAGCTAAAGGGGCTGCTGCTTGGTGGACTAAACTTTGTGAAGACTGTAGGAACTATGGAAAACCACCAGTACGTACATGGAAAAGAATGAGTGATCTTTTAAGGAATAAGTTTCTGCCTAGAGATTATAGGCAACAACTATTTGTAAAACTGCAGACTTGTCAGCAAGGTGCAAGATTAGTGGAGGAATATGTATCCGAGTTTTACAATCTAATTGCTCGTAATGAACTCAATGAAACTGAAGAACAACTTGTAGCTAGTTTCATAGAAGGTTTGAATCGAGTGATTCAAGAAGGTATGACCCAGTCTGTTTATACTATGGAAGAAGCTATACAACAAGCCACCAAGATAAAACGTCGTCTTTTCTGTTCTCAAAATCTTCAACTAGGCAGTTCAATCGATTCCAAGGTAATTTCAAACCATATTCTTCAGCTAATAGTTTTCATGAAAATCCATATGCTAAGGAGGACAGTACACAATATTATTCTTCTAGGTAGCAATATAATTCACCAAATTTTAATAGTTCACAACATCCTTTGCCAAAAAATAATCCACCTATCCTTCCTAGTCCAACTGAAATTCATTCCGTACAACTGTCACCAATTTCTTCTCGTCCAAGCTACAACCAAAACTCTCGTATTTCCACTAAGGACCAAACATCTTTTCCACCTTTGACTAAGCCACACAACCCTTATGCTAAGTTTAGGGGAGAAAAGTGTAACAAATGCCAGCTACCTGGGCATACATCTACTGAATGTCGTAGGTTTCATGGGTTAGTTCAAGATAGTCAAGAGGAATTGCACAAGTATAATGGTTTGGTTGATGAGACTACACGTGAGCTAGAAGAATCCGAGGATGATGAGAATATAGTAGAACATGAAATTGGTGAAATGATTGGACATCATAACGTGGGAATGATACGGCCACTGCTGCTTTCTCAACCTTCTTACTCACAGCGTAACAGTATTTTTAGAACTAAATGCTCACTTGGAGGAAAAATTGTTGATTTGCAGTATGGATAACTACATTGCAGCTGATGTAGTTATTGGGTTTGCCTGTGAATCCACATCCTCATCCCTATTCTGTTGGATGGGTTAATAGTTCTTCATCTCAAGACATAACACATCAATGTCTTGTTAAGTTTTCATTCATTGAATATGAAGATGAAGTTTTATGTGATGTTATCAATATGACTGCAGCACATATACTTCTGGGAAGACCATGGCAATATGATATACGTGATGTTCACAATTGTTTTGAGAACACCTACACCTTTTATAAAGATGGGAAGAAGAAGATTTTGATTCCCTCCAAATCTGTTGCAGTCTACAAAGAACACAGTGATGGGAAAACCAGTGCGTCAGTAGCTTCTATTGTTAAGTCTCTTCACTCTCATAAACTAAGTTGTCATGAAGTCTCTAAGCCAGAGGTAGTCATTCCAAGGAGGGTACAACCATTACTGCGTCAATACAAAGCTTAGTTTCCAGATGAATTGCCAATCTCATTACCTCCATTAAGAGATTTACAATATCAAATCGATTTAATCTCAGGATCTTCTTTACCCAACATGGCTCATTATCGTTTAAGTCCTACTAAACATGAAATTCTTCAAGGACAGGTGAATGAATTACTACAAAAGGGTCTTATCAGGCTTAGTAAGAGCCCTTGTTCAAGTCCAGCGTTTTTAGTATGCAAAAAAGATGGTGGCTGGAGGATGTGCATCGATTGCAGAGCCATTAATAAGATTACTATTCCTTATAGATTTCCTATTCCAAGGCTTGATGACATGATTGATATGTTAGTTGGTGCAAAAGTTTTCACTAAACTTGACTTGAGAAGTGGATATCATCATATTCGCATCCGTATTGGAGATGAATGGAAAACAACTTTCAAGACTCGAGAAGGACTGTATGAATGGCTAGTAATGCCTTTTGGATTGTCAAATGCTCCCAGTACCTTCATGCGCCTAATGAATCAGGTTCTACAACCATTTCTTGGTCATTTTGTTATTTTTTATTTCGATGATATCTTAATTTACAGTCGTAATGAAGATGAACATATTGTACACCTTTCAAAGGTTCTGGAGGTACTTGCTACTAATATGCTATATGCAAATCTGAATAAGTGTACGTTTCTTTCTAATATGGTCACCTTCTTAGGTTATGTTATTTCTGATGCCGGTATTGCAGTTGATGAAACAAAAATGAAGGCAATTGAAGAATGGCCTACACCAACGTGTATTAAGGATGTTAGAAGTTTCCATGGTCTGGCATCGTTTTATAAACGTTTTGTGAAGAACTTTAGTTCAATTGCTGTTGGTCTCACAGATTGCTTAAAAGGAGAGAAATTTTTTTGGACTGAAGAAGCAGACAAGAGTTTCAATAATCTTAAAGAAAAGTTGTGCAGTACACCTGTGCTTGTTATGCCTGATTTTAACAAGACTTTTGAGATTGATTGTGATGCTTCGGTGATTGGCATTGGCGCCGTTTTATCTCAAGAGGGACATCCAGTTGCATATCATAGTGAGAAGAATTCTGATACAAGAAAGAAATGGTCTACATATGAACTTGAATTGATTGCTTTAGTTTAAGCTTTGAAGCAATGGCATCCTTATCTTGTTCATAAAGAATTTGTAGTCAATACGGATCATCAAGCTTTAAAGTATCTTCAAACATCATCAAAGGTGAATATAATGCATGATAGGTGGCTATCTACTATCAACCAGAACACTTTTTTTATTCGACATAAAAGTGGGAAACTAAATACAGTAGGTGATGCTTTAAGTAGACATGTTCATCTCCTTGTTACTCTTAACAATGAGAGTGTAGCCTTTGATTTTATCAAAGAAGTCTATCCTGTTGATGAAGATTTTAAGCTTATTTGGGAAAAATGTGGAACCACAGCTGGTGGTAACAATGGTTTCTTAATTCAAGATGGTTTTCTTTTTAAAGATAATCGACTTTGTATTCCTCAAGCTTCTTTGCGTCTCCATTTAATGCAAGAACTGCATGGCAGTGGTCTTGATGGACATTTTGGTAAATATAAGACAATTGCTCTAGTTGAGGAAAGATTTTTTTGGCCTTCTTTGAAGTGAGATGTGCAGAAGTTTGTTCAGAAATGCATGGTCTGCCAGCGTTCTAAAGGTACGATTCAAAACACTGGTTTTTATACTTCTCTACCAGTTCCTGAAGCTCCTTGGATTGATGTTAGTATGGATTTCATATTAGGATTACCTCGTACAACTAAAGGCCATGATTCTGTTATGGTTGTTGTGGATAGATATTCTAAAATGGCTCATTTTGTTGCCTGTAAGAAGACAACAGATGCTTCCAATGTATCTTATATATTTTTCAAAGAAGTAGTACGTCTGCATGGTGTGCCTAAAACAATAACTTCTGACAGAGATATTAAGTTTTGAGTTACTTCTGGAAATCTCTTTGGATGAGACTTGGAACCAAATTGCAGTATAGTACAACTGCTCATCCACAAACGGATGGACAAACTGAAGTTGTTAATCGTTCACTTGGGAATTTAATTCGAGCAAAGATAGCTGACAATAAAGAAAAACAGTGGGATGTTTTATTTCCTCACATGGAATTTGCATTCAATACTTCAATTAATAGATCCACAGGGAAAACACCATTTGAGATCGTTTATTCAAAGGTACCAAATCATGTACTTGATTTAGTGGTTCTACCTAAGATTTCCAAAGCTAATGTTCAAGCTGATAAGATAATAGACAAAGCTGCTCAAATTCATCAAGAAGTAAAGGATAAACTTGAAGATTCTAATGCCAAATACAAGGAAATAGCAGATCAACATAGGAGACGTAAACTTTTTTAAGAAGGAGATTTGGTTATGATTCATCTTCGAAAGGAACGTTTCCCTACGGATACTTACAACAAAACCAAGATGAAGAAGTATGGTCCTTTCACGATTTTAAAAAAGATCAGTGACAATGTGCTTATATAACTGATCTTCCTTCCAACTGGAATATCTCTAACATTTTCAATGTCCAAGAGATTTTTACTTTTCATGGAGACGTTTGAGCAACACTCGTGGTCAAGTTCTTTCAAGAGGGGGGACTGATGTAGAACATCTCTAGAAACTCCTTACTTTCTTATCAAGTTATTTGTTTCATGTTTTACGTCTTTTATTATTTCTTATTTTAGTGTTTTCCTGTTTTTAGAACTCCAGTTAATGCCTATATAAACAGGCTATGTCGTTCTTATATGGACACAATTATTATTATCAAAGTTTATGAAACAACTCTTTTACAGAGAACCTATCTTTTATTTTCTTTCTTTCAAACCTGCTCTAGATACTTCGTCTCTTTCGCATCCTTTTCTTCCTTCGCATCCCCTACAACCTCCGTGTTGTATTCATCTCAACAAGTGCTACATTAGGTTCTCTATAGATTGCTCCAGTAAGTAATTTCTAGTTTTTTTCCATGTGGTAGCAAATAAAATCTAAATATGAAAAGTTAAAATGACAACATTTTATTTTCTTTACTGAGAAGCGACGATGCATTAACTAAGAAGAGAAATGCAAACATCCACAATGGGTTCTTTTCTTACATAGCCGTCCAAAAAAGAAGGAAAAAGAACCCTAATGTCTTTTACACGGTACTTTCTAGCCCGACGTGCAAGCCGGTCTTCTAGTTTGTTCTTAAGACGCTTAATATATTCAATATTAAAGTTACTACAACCAGAAAAGGAACACCGACAATCATCCAAAATATCACTGCTTCTCCATCCAATATCACCATTACCTCCATTAACAAAATCCACCAATTGAAGGCAATCACTGACAAAAGGAACTTTGGACAGATTCATCTCCTTCGCCCAGGAGATAGCCAAAATTAGAGCAGTCGCCTCAGCCCCAACTGCATCTGAAATCATCCCAAAGTCCGATCTGGATTTCTTTATCCTTCCTGCATTATCACACAAAATTATTCCCAAACCCATGTTAAATTCCTTAAAAGAGCCGTCTATAAACATAAAATGTTCTACTTCAACCCTAGGAATTTTAATATCCATTCTGATAGATTTAGCAGGAGAAGGGGGACTATATAAGTATTGATTAATCTTCTGGTATCCAAAATAACTCTGTTAAGCTTTATAGAAACACTTCTGAAAACCACATCACACCTTAACTTCCATATATACCACATAACAATTGCACCAATACTTGGCCAGTTAACAACATAAGGAGACTGCCCCAAGTCTTTATTAAACCAACCCAGAAAAATATCTTCAATCCAAGAAAAATCAGTATAAACTAAGTGTTGTAGAGACAAAGCAAACCAAATATGAGAAGCTATAGGACACTTAAAGAATAAATGCAACACCGATTCTGTCTCATTCTTACATAAGGGGCAATAATCATCAATTGAAGGATTATACAACTTAAGAATATAATTAACATGAAGCATACAAGCTAAAACCTTCCACATAAAGAATTTAATTTTCGGAAGACAATCTAAGGACCAAACTTTTTTTTCCAGAAAGAAGCCTCCTCAGAAGATCTAGTTTCATTCATATCAACATTATAAGCCGTCTTAATAGATGAGCCCACGTAATTTTATCCTTTTGATGAAGATTTATCCTAATTGACCTGATTTTAATAACATCATCAGGAGAAAACAATAAACTTAACAACCCAATATTCCAGGAACCATTCTGCACATCTATAAGCTCAATGACAAAAGTATAATCATTAAAGTTAGGACAAATTGAAACAGACGGAGAATTACTAGCCGGTAACCAATTCCATAACCAAATTTTTGTAGAAGTACCATCATTGATTTTACTAACAATATTTGACTTTAAGAAAACCAAACTATTCACTATACCTTTCCAAGTCTAAGAAGAAGTATCCGCAACTTTATCTATTTCCAACAAATTTTGATTAGGAAAATACTTGTCTTTTAAAAACCTTGAAATCAGATGATCAAGATTTTGACAAATTTTCCAACCAAGTTTTACTATGAAGACCCTATTAGTAGCATGAGAACTTCTGATCCCGAAGCCACCACTCATTTTTGGCTTACCAATATCATTTCAAGAACGAAAATAAACTGGACGTCTAGGATTCTTTTTCGACCACCAAAATATTCTTTGAATAGAGTCAATTTTAGAAGTAATCTTTTTAGGGAAAGGAAAACACGACATATGATAAACAGCCAGACTAGAGAGGACATGTTTAGTCACTACAGTTCTGAAAAAGCGGGGGTCTAACAACCACACCTAATATTTCGCTTAGCAATTTGTATGGACAAACTCCAATATACTTTCTAGAGAATCAACTAGACATTCAGACTCAATCTAGATAAAAAGTATATCAACGAGTTTATATCTCAATCTCTCGATTTGATATATACTCAAGTAAATAGAAATCTGCGAGTCTTTATCAAATACTAGAGAGATAACTTGGATGGCACCAAAGACCAATATCCAAGTCTCAATCAATTTAAATCAACAACCAAAAGGTCGGATAATCTAATTGATTGAACAAAGCACAACCTGTGATATTTCAATTATATAAACAAATATAATGCGGAAATAGAAATAACACAGACACTAGAATTTTGTTAACGAGGAAACCGCAAATGCAGAAAAACCCCGGGACCTAGTCCAGATTGAACACACACTATATTAAGCCGCTACAGACACTAGCTTACTCCAAATTAACTTCGTTCTGGACTGTAGTTGAACCCCAACCAATCTCACACTGATCCAAGGTACAGTTATGCTCCTACATCTCCGATCCCAACAGGATGCTATGTACTTGATTCACTTAGCTGATCTCACCCACAACTAAGAGTTGCTACGACCCAAAGTCGAAGACTTTAATAAACAAATCTGTACCACACAGAAAAGTCTACGGTAATAGATAAATCCATCTCCCACGAATATACCTACGAGTTTTTGTTCCGTCTTTTGATAAATCAAGGTGAACAGGAACCAATTGATAACCCGGACTTATATTCCCGAAGAATAGCCTAGTATTATCAATCACCTCACAATAATCTTAATCGACGCAGCAAAAAGGTATTACGGAATCACAAGCGATGAGACGAAGTGTTTGTGATTTCTTTTCTATCTTGCCTATCGGAGATATAAATCTCAAGCCAATTACTTGAATTGTACTCGTATGATAGAAACAACAATATCAGATCACACAACTACAAGAAAAGTAGTATCGGTCTGGCTTCACAATCCTAATGAAGTCTTTAAGTCGTTAACCTGGTTTTTAGAAGAATAAAACCAAAGGTTAAAGGAGAATCAACTCTAGCTTAGCAAACTAGTATCACACGTAAAGTGTGGGGATTAGGTTTCCCAGTTGCTAGAGTTCTCCCTTATATAGTCTTTCAAATCAGGGTTTGTAATCAATGTTAGCTTAGTAACAAAGCATTCAATATTCACCGTTAGATGAAAACCTGATTAGATTCAAGCTAATATTTCTCAACCGTTGGATCAAAAACTTAGCTTGTTATGCACAAACGAAATGTTCAATTTTGGTGAACCGTACCCAAGCATTAACATTTGTTGGTTCAACAATAGTCAACCAAATGGTTAGCCATATGAACACTCTCATATCAACCATATTCTTCTTCACCATAACTAGTTCAAATGACTCAAATGAACTAGTTAGAGAGTTGTTCAATTGCTTAGATCTTATGTAACTACACAAGACACAATCGAAGCAAAAACGGTTTGATTCACTCGAATCGGTTCATGAACTTTATAGCCACTGTTTTCAAAAGCATTCCTTAGTTTATATAAACATGAGTTCAAGAACAACCGGTTGTAGA